>APFE031286049.1:0-28960 GCA_000404065.3 Pinus taeda | reverse complement strand
TCCAACAATGATAGTGCTCGAATAGATATTTCTAATGAGCTATTGTACGCGTCAAACGGAGATCATATGCTAAAGTTACGACCCCGGGAAGTTGATGTACCTACTTACCCCCAAACGGGGCCCACAGTTTGGCGTTTCATCTCCTAGGGTTAGGTTTTGGAATATTAAGGGTTTTTCATTGTTTCTCAACAATGAATAGGCCTTCGAGCCTCATTGTAACACAGTTCAGAGGCATGTAGCCATCACATCTCTCCTCAGAGATAAGCTACCATCGCCCTAGCTAGTTTATTTCCATTTCTGATTGTAAGCATGTTTCAGTAGTTTCCATTAATGAAATGAAGTATTATTTCCGCTGCATATTTGTGTTTATGGTTATCTCTGTAATTTGTTGTGTTCCTGTTTAAATCCGGATCAAATGTACCTTTCTCCTGTCTTCCCTTGTGGCTGAATGGGTCCTACAAAATCTATTGCCCACTTCTCAAAGGGTTGCAATGTCATTTGTGGATTCGAAAGAATTTCATCCCTCTGCGATGGCCTGCCCATTCTTTGACATAGATCACACACCCTGAAATATGCTTTTGAATCCTAATGAAGGGTTGGCCACCACAACCCTATGCATAGAATATTCTGCGCGGTTGCTTTCCCAACATAATGTCCTCCCATGGTGCACCCATGAGTGTCCATGAGTATGCTACTTTGTTTGAAATCAAGTACATACCATCACAATATCTCATCAGTCCCCATATGGTATAGATTCCTAGCAACGAAAAAAAAAATTGCTGCGTGCACCACTAATTCCTTCTTTTGCTGGATAGAGTATCCTTCCAGTGTAGTTCCTGTTGTTAGGAGTGTATTATATCCTAACAATGACCATTCGCAACATGCACTACAAATATTTGCAAGTCAGACAATCCTTCTTCCAAGTTAGTAGGTTCCTCCCCTATTTTGATGTGTGATAGTTGGTCTAGTCCCATGTTCAATTTTCCATGCTTCACAACAAATTCAAAATAGTACTATTGGAACAATAAGATCTATTTCCATATTCGCCCCTCCAACACAGGCTTATTGACCAGGTACTTCAGCGCGGAGTGATCTGTATACATCTTAAAAGGGCCTCCTAGCAAGTAGTGTCGGTACTTCTGGAGCATATACACCATAGCTAGCCCCTCGCATTCAGTAGTAGAATAGCTCTTCTCTACTTTGGATAATCTACGGCTTGTGAACATGATAGGATGTTCCAAGCCTTCTTCGCCAGCCTGTGTTAGTACTACCCCCAGCACTATACATGATGCATCGACATGTACATGAAGCTATTTCTTCCAGTATGGGAAGACTAGAACTGACACAATAACCATATTTTCTTTCAATATATCCAAGCCTTTCTTACGGTGATTGTTCCAGCAAAATGTGACATCTCTTCTTCAACAATTTTTCCATAGGCATGGTGATCTGGGTATATATTTTGATAAAATTTTTCTAATATCCAGTATGTTCTAGAGTAGCACGCAGTTGTTTCACACTCCTCGGCACTTCCAAGTTCAGTATCACTCGATCTTCGTGGGGTCTAGCACCAGTCTGTTGTGACCAGCAACAACCCCCCTTCTTATTTAGTTTTATCGCTAATACTAAATAAGTGGGGACCCTTATTCAAAAAATTAAAAAAAATAATTAGTGCTTGTATTTCCTTTTTCAATAAAGCCTATTATCATAAACTTAGGATAATACCCTAAAAATATAAAAAGACTTGAGTTTTATGATAAGTTCAAATAAATCCACCTTCAATAAAGAACTTCGCATCGCAAAAAAGGTAATTGATGCCTTCCTATAAGCGGAATCCTAAGACTGTGATGCGAAATCACGCACTAAAGGATACTCATTGCATCGCATGCCTCAAATATCACTTAAATCTGAAATGCCTCGAACTGCCGATATGCGATGGCACATCTCGCAAATCGCATTTTGCAGAAAACTCATTATAACAGATGATTGCCACACGCAACAAAGTAGTGATATTGCGATTTTGTGATATTACGATTTTGTGATATTGTGATCTGCGATATTGAGAAGCAAATCGTAAAATTGCCTTATCACAGACCTATAGGGATCATTGTTTGAAAAAGTTGTTTCCATAAACTGATGCCCAATTATGCGCGTTAAGGTTAATTAATGAGTTAGTTGGTAATCATTAATGAAGTACGGTTTTGATCTGATCGAAAAGTCATTTCATGTAAGGTGATATATTTTATATGTTTTCTGCATTTAAAGGTTTCCCGTCACCTTTTCCTTATCATTACTCTTGCCTCATTTGTAAACTGTAGGAGCAAAGAGTAGAGAAGTATACATAGCAGTGTTCAAGATATTATGGGAAAGAAAAGTAAAGCTCTAAGTTCTGAAGATAAAGAAATGACGCCCTTATACACGGACACCACCTACAACAAAGATGTCGGTATCACTACTGGGGAAGGCATGTACAGTCTACTTGAGGATGAAAATCCCAGGGTAATGGAGGTTACAACTACTACAGGCTCACACAGGTCTTCTGAGGCGTCAACTACAGAGCTATCATGTTCGTTCTTACACTGAATAGCAGCAAGACCCAAAATTCTTCCATATATAGACATAGTCAAAAGTGTACTCGATAATGTTGATATCACATATAGAGAATTTAAAGCTCAGAACCACGAACTCACAGAGTCGTTATTTTCACAAAATTTAAGCTTTATATCCTCTAACAAAAACCGCGCAAGAGGCAAAAATCACACCAAGGAACCCCAGATCGAGAAATAGAGGCAGTTTCCGATGGCACTAGACAGGAAAAACCCCTCGAGATGGAAAGCCTCTAATCACTCAATTGCCTATAAACCCAAAAATTTGTAGGAAAAAGCACTAAAGGCGAAAGACAAAACTTGAACTCCAAAACTAGTGGTATTTATCACGGATATCCTCAAGTGGTATGTAAATATCTACCAAATGTACAACATCTATAGACAAGCTAGAGATAGAAGGCTCAAGAAAAAGCAGAGTCCATCAAAAGGTTAACCAAGTTAAATTGGGATTCTTGCTGGACATACTTGGTAAAACCACACAGCCAGTGCATGACTCTCAAATGTATCATTAACTCTGCTGAGAAGATGGCGCCAGCACTTGCCGATTCCATTTTTGTAGGATAGCTAAAGTCAAAAGTCAGCCAGCCAACTCTCCTCAAGCAAATGCTAAACGCTTGCAACTACAAGGAACAAATACATAGATAGTTAGTTATTAGTTTTAGTTTTAGATTCAGTTTAGTTTTAATTTTTCTTTATTTTTGCCTGAAATAAGGACGGTTATTTAAACCACATCCTACTTTTTTGTAATAAATTATTTTTAGATTTAGCTAGTAGTATTTAAACCCTTCTCATGCATTCAGAGAAGGGTCTTGAAATTTGTCAAAAACTTGTCCTCAGAACATGCACTTTTGCACCCTCCGAGGAGGTTTTGATGAATGAATGGAACATGATTTATTGATATATGTGTTTAATATCTACTACTAATGTTGCACTTTTGTACTCTTAGTGGATGTTGGATTAAGAAGAGATAGATTAGTATTGCTGAAGTTCATGAGTAGAACTAGTTACAAATGGTACTTCTATCTCTTAACTATTTCTGCTTATGTGTTAAGGTGATATTCATGTTCAGTTATTTATATATGAATGCTTGAATTTTTGAGTTATCATTTGGCACTTTTGTATGGTGATAGCTATTTATTTATGCTTAATATATGAGTAACTTATTATACGATATGTTTTCCACAATCGTTTCGTCTATCTTTTTATACGAAATGGTTTATCTTTATTGAATTCTTTTCTCATAGCAATTAAATGATCTTTATTACCAATTTCCATTTGAAATCATTTTAGATCGCATAACTGAAAGATTAAATCCTGGGTTAATTTAGAATTAGATATTTCTATTCATTAGAATACGATTACATTAGATTTAGAATAAAATCTTTTTACTTAGGAATTATTAGAAAGGAAATATAAATTCTCAACACACACACACATAAATTGGGAAACTGGTCCCATATCCCCAGTCAGACCCACTATACCAAATGAAAAAGGAGCTGCTTACCAAGGTTTGGACTGAGTGGGTATCCCCCTTATTGTAGACCCAATATTCGGGGCTTCAACATATTTGGCGCTAGAAGCAGGGCCCCAAACTGTGAATGGCAAGTAAATCTAAATCTAAATACCAACCTGAGAGTAAATTTCCCTCACCATCTCCCCCGACTTCTCCATCGCATTTAGAATCTTTAAATCTTGAGCAGGGAGTTGAAAAAACAACAACCACTGCCATAAACCCTGATATTTTAGAGAAATCTACAATTGAACCTCCTGAAGTTGAATCTTTAATCCATAAACTTCAGCAATTTTCTATATCACCTCAAAGATTTGAAAAATCTCAAGGTAGTGTGACTTCGGAATATAACCCTACTCATCCTCTTACCAGATTGAAGAGTGAAAAGTTTGGTATTGAACCAACTGAGTTACCTCTACCTATAAGGAAGAGAGCAAGGAAATCACCTAAAGGGTCTGATAGAGAGACTCTTTTGTCATCATCATCCATCTCAACCTCTTCACCGCAAAGTCAACCATCCACCCCTCCACTTCAGATTATTGTCCACCAGTCCACTAGAGCTTCCTCATCTCCTTATCAATCATCTAGAACTGTAATATCCTCATCTTCCCAAGCGCAAGGATCATCTTCTGCACTTTCATCTGTTAGTAGTTCAACGATGGCCCAATCTCCATTGAATAACCCAGGGGTACTCTTAATGCCTGCGCCCTTGAGTCAAATATCGGTCCATCGTGAAATATGGTTGCCTAAGTTCAATCCTAAAATAGGCATGCTAGCAAAAGAACATATAAATAACTTTATTGTATCTATAAATCTCAATGTGGTTACTAATGAAGACGATGTTGTCTGGCTCTTTCCTTATAGTTTGCAAGGAGTAGCCGCATCATGGTATTTCTCATTACCATCTAGACCTATCACTAGTTGGGATATTTTTCAAGAACAATTCCTGACTAAGTTGAGTGATGACAGGTCTACTGCAACACTAATCAGTGACCTGTCTAACCTTAGGGCCAAGTCAAAGGAACCTATCAAATATTTTAACTCACGTTTCGATAAACTATTGAACAAAATTCCTACCACTTCCAAGCCTAGCGAAGAAGTGTAAAGTGAATGGTACATCTTTGCTTTACCATCAAACATAGTAATCTTCGTTGATAGGGCTAACAAAACAACTTTAGCTGACAATATGAAGGAAGAAATAACGGTAGAGAAACGTATCGTAGCCTTAGAAAAGAAAAATGTTGTTGATGAACGAAAATCTAAAAAGGTTAATTTTAAAGAAGATCCCAAGAAAAAACAATCGAAAGACCCATTCGATTTAGAAGGATTGTAGAAAGTTTTGAAAACCATGTCTAACGAAATGGTCAGCATAAAAAAACAAGTAGCAGAAACTTCTTCTAAAAAACCATACAAGCCTTATAGGAGAAATCCTTCAATTGATTCAAAGCCTCCCAATGCTATTATAAATGTTGAATCAAAAGAAGAAGAAGAGGAAATTTCCAATGAAGAGCCTACTGATGAAGAAGAAGTTATAGAAGTACAAGGTCTGTGGGATTTCATCCTCCCAGATGAAGAGGATCAAGAGGCATCGCCGGTCAGTACTAGAAGTAGAAATCAACTCAATCCTCCTTAACCTACTCCTAAGCCAAAGAGCGCAAGATAAACACCTAAGGACAAAGTTGCAGCAAAGAAGACAACACCTAAAGCGACTCAAACAAGCCCAGTCCAAACAGATTCACCAACTCCATCTAAAACATTGATTGTTTCAGATGAAATGGAGTATAATATCATAGAAGACATGAAAAATACTAGGGCTAACATCACTTTTTATGAGTTGAGCAAGTTAAAACATCAGCAAAAGATTCTTTTGACAGAATTACAAGCAGTACCATTTGCACCTCTACCCGATGTTGTAATCTCTTAAGCTTCCCATGAGACGGGAAGACCTCCAAATAATGTGACTAATAAAGTTGATCCAAATGATATCTCTTTAATTGGAGGAAGGTCAACATCTTATACTCCCCCATTTCTTCTTACTTATGAAGTTTTCAACAAAAAATTGCATAATTGTTTAGTTGATTCTAGAACTTCATCTAATATCTTACCTAAGTCAATATGTGCAAAGTTGAACGTTCAACCTCAAAAATCTGTTGTGCACATAGTTCAGCTGGATTGGTTGCAAGTTGAAGTGATCGGTGAACTAAATTAGGCTACCATAAGGCTGTCATATAATCCAAAGGTATGTCAAGTTATCAACATTTTAGTCATAGATATTCCATAATTTTATGGCTTAATTCTTAGCAGAGATTGGTCTGAAAAAGTTCATGGATACTTTGCAACTGATTGGTTGCACATGTGGCTCCCTTACAATGGTAAACCAAATCAAATAAAGGTTGAGTGAGAAAGACATAAGAAATACATAATAATAGAATTGGAAGGAGAAAATGAACCGGTAGCGTATCACAACAATATTATTGGCAACTATTCTATTGATTCTTTCTTAAGAAATTTTAATGCTCATACTTCACCTTACTTAGAACATTTTGTTTTATCTCAAGTAGAAAATTTTTCTCAAACAGATAGTTCTAAATGTATTAATTTTATAGATAGTCCTGTAAATAAATCTTTATTTTGGAAGTTATTTTTTAGTGATTCTAAGTCTAACAAGGTAGCTGGACCAGGATGTGTATTAATCAGTCCAAAGGGAAACAAAATTATGCTAACTTGTAGACTCGAGTTTGATTGCACCAATAATACTGCAGAATACGAGGCTTTAGTCCAAGGATTATACAAAGAAATTGGATTAGACATCAAATATCTAAAAGTCTTCGGATATTCTGAAATTGTTATTAGACAGCTACGGAATACTATACATTGTCTATCAGGTCATTTAAAGCATTACCAATCTTTAGTACAAGATCTAACTGAACACTTTATAGCATTCAATATTTTATCAATTCCTAGACTCCAGAATGCTAGCACTGACCTCTTAGCAAATGTAGCCTCCAAGCTCATTCCCTCATAAGACTATAGCCTCGATAGATTTTCAATAGAATTAATCTTTAGACCCTCGATTCCTGATAACATTACCAATTGGAGAATTTTCAATGATGATCTTGATATTGTGGGCTTCCTCACATTAGAGGGATCTTACACTAATTAGATAATTGATGAAGACCAACATGACAAACAATTGCAACAAGATAGCACTAATAATGCTATGCCAAAGCCAGTAGTCAAATTGGAAGACCTATATGATTTGAAAGATCGATTCAAAAGATCTACCAATTCAAAGCTTCAAAGTTCAACTCTAAACTAGGAATTAGTAAATCTAGGATCCGATACCAAGCCGCAGAATATCAATCTAGGTCTTGGCCTAGCTCCTGAAGAAAAATTAGTGTATGTTCGTCTCTTGAAACAATACAAAAGTGCCTTTTCCTGGAACTATGATGAACTTAAGGCTTACAACACTTCTATCATCCAACATACTGTCCCAATGATAAACGATGAAAAACCTGTCCAGCAAAAGCTGAGAAAGATCCATCCTAATCTAGAAAGCTAAATAAAATCTAAGCTCAATAAGTTATTGAAGGCCAAAATCATTTTTCCTGTTCGACATTCTCAATGTGTTTCCAATATGGTTCCCATTAGAAAGAAAAACGGAGACATTAGAATTTGCATTGACTTTCGAAATCTAAACAAATCCTGCCAAAAGGATATTTTTCCTTTGCCTCCCATGGAGAAAATATTACAAGCAGTTGCAGGATCAGAATTAATGTCCTTTTTGGATGGTTTCTCTGGCTACAACCATTTTTTTTTCCATCCCGATGATCAATTAAAGACCACATTTAGAACCAAATATGGTACTTATGCATATCAAAAGATGCCTTTTGGTCTGATCAATGCTGGCGCCACATTTCAAAGGGCCATGGACATCGCATTTAAGGGATTAGTAAACAAATTAGTAGTAATCTACTTGGATGATATAATTGTATATTCCAAGAAGTGAGGAAATCATCTCAGAGATTTAAAACAGATCATCCAATGTTGCCAAAGGTATGGAATTTCACTTAACCCAAAAAAGTCCTTTTTTGCATTAAGTGAAGGACAACTTCTTGGATTCATAGTGTCAAAATATAGAATCCATATTGATCCTGACAGAATTAAGGAGATTTCTGAAATACCCCTACGCCACAACAAGAAGACTATGCAATCCTTCCTTGGCCAGATTAATTTTGTAAAGAGATTTGTTCCAGATTTTTCAAGAATCGCATCTCCTTTACAAGCAATGATTAAAAAGAACTCAATCTTCAAATGCGGACAATATGAATACGAAGCATTCAATCTGATTAAACAAGAGATTGTTAATGCTCCATCTTTAACAACTCCAAAATTTTCCAATCCTTTCATTTTATATACATTTGCCTCTGACAGATCATATGTTGCGATACTCACTCAAGCAAATCAAGACAAGGCAGAAGGCCCAATTGCCTTTTTCAGTTCAAATCTACAAGGCGATAAATTAAATTATTCAGATGTCGAGAAACAAGCTTATGCTGTTTTCAAAGCGATCAAGTATTTCTGACCCTTTCTGCTTAAAACCCATACAAAAATCATAGTACCGTTTTCAGCGGTAAGAAATCTCTTAGTACAGAAAGACGTGGGTGAAAAAAGAGCCAATTGGGTTACTACCTTACAAGAATACGACATTGAAATTAAACCAGCAAGTATTGTAAAAGGTCAAGGCTTTTGTAAAATGCTGGCTGGAGCATTGCTTATTTCCAAAATACCATCTGCAGAGATACAAGTGTACGAGATAAGCCTAAACAATGTTGAATCATTATAGACTAATATCATATTTTATCTAAAGAATGGATATGCCCCTTCAAACCTCGATTATACGAAGAAAAGAGCCCTAAGGTTGAAGGCTAAACAATATCAAATCGTAAACAATGTACTTTTTAGGGTGAATTATGATTTTGTTCTCCTTAGATTTCTTGAGAAATCTGAAGCTAAAAAGGTTTTGCAGCCACTCCATGATGGACCAGCAGGTGCACATTATGCTGGAGATGCTACTACACATAAAATCTTAGGCGCAGGCTACTATTGGCCTAAATTATTTAAAGATGCACATAGCTACATAAGGAAATGTCAAGTTTGTCAAATTTCTACTAGGAGACAAAAGAAACGATCGCTGCCTTTGCAACCAGTCAATATTGAACAACCTTTTGATCAATGGGGATTGGATATAATAGGTGAGATCGTTCCTCACTCTTCTAAACAGCATAGGTATATCCTTACAGCTACATATTATTTTACTAAATGGGTAGAAGAAGTTCCTCTCAAGACAGCTAATGCTGAACACATCATTGATTTCATAGATCAGTTCATAATCACCAGGTTTGGTTTACCTTCTGCTTTAATGTTTGATAATGCATCGTATTTTTCTGGCAATGTTATGAATAAATTTGCACTCAAAAGAGGTTTTAAGCTTAAATACTCTGCCAATTATTACCCACAGGGGAATGGATTAGCTGAATCAACAAATAAAAACTTAATCAGAATCATCAAGCGAACCATTGGTCAAACTCATGAAAATTGGCACAAATCCTTAATATATGCTCTATGGGCAGACCGAATAATGCAGAAAGGCTCCATTGGCACTTCTCCCTTTAATTTAGCTTATGGGAAAGAAGTGGTCCTTCTAACTCATCTAGCGATTCCCTCTTGGCCTTAGTTCAATACATTAATGAACACCAAATTCTTCCTTACAACTAAGGCAATTGGAAATCCTTAAGCTAGAAGAGCAACGTGAACAAGCTAAAATAACTCATGCTCATCACCAAGCATTAGTGAAAGCTTCTTTTGATCCAAACATGATATCCAGAAAGGACTTTGAGATTGGAGATCTAGTTTTAAAATGGGACAATGCTCATGACGAAAAGGGAAAACATACAAAATTTCAACGAATGTGGCTTGACCCTTTCCAAATTGCAGAAATCATAGGTCCATCTACCTTTATATTACAGGATTTAACAAGAAAAAGAGAATCTTTACCTGTTAATGTGCAGATCCTGAAAAAATACTTTCCATAGGAGATCATTCTTTTATTTTTGTAGATTAGTTTTTCCTTTATTGATAATAAAACCAGTTGTTAATGATTACATTTGGAATTCACAAAAAAGACAAGTATTTCTTTTAGATTTTGTTTTTTTCTTGTATAAATAGAAATGATTTAGAAAATTGGTCATTATTATTCAAAGATACAATCAAAGGCTATAAACCAGAATATGATACTAGTTTCAACCTTGTAAATTTTGATAAAAAGCAACCTTTAGTGGGAATTTGTTTTATATCAGTCAAATGAAAGGTATCAATAAGAAAACAAAGGTTCTCTGTAGAAAAACTCTTTCCAAAAACTCTACCATTGTCGTCCAGAGCTATTCTTAAGGAAGCAATGACTTCCTCTCCACTTAGGAGATTACGAGCTTCAAGGAATAATCCAGCAATACTTTTTAAACTTAAAGAATAAGAGGTCTCATCACGAGCCAACATATCATGATCATAGATATTATAGCTTGTTGACTTTGCCAAAACTGCATGCCATAACGGGGCAATGAATTGAGATTGTTGCAATCAAAAGACAAGGGGTCTCATCATGAGCCAGCTTGTTCAGCAAAGTTATAAATCAAGTGAATGGCACTGTCATAATTTGGCTACGAAACCAAGGCATTGTTCTTTAAGGATTAAAAGAAAATAAAGCAATAAGTGTGGATATGTATTTCTCTTTGAAAATTGTATATTTCTCCCAGTAGGATACAGGATCATTGCTGGGTAATAGGTAACCCTGTCAAGGCTATAAATGCTTGTTGGCAGCAGAGGCTCTACCTATGACAAATGAGCATATTTAAAAATGATTTGCAGAGAAGCCTTTATTTTTATCTTTATAAACCAAGCAGTGACTGATGTAGATACAATGACTAGCTCTAGGAAGTAAATAATGAAAGTTAACATAGAAAAACAAACTATCATAGACAGCTAAAAGCATGATGTACTTTATCTTTCTATAATAAATTTTGATTTTCTAGAAAAAATTCGGTTTTGGAAGTTTAGAAAATTAAAAAGAAAAGCAGAGATATCTGGTTCTTCCAAGTGAATCGCCAATTGTTGTGACCAGCAATAACCCCCCTTCTTATTTAGTTTTATCACTAATACTAAAGAAGTGGGGACCCTTATTCAAAAAATTAAAAAAATTAATTAGTGCTTGTATTTCCTTTTTCAATAAAACTTACTATCATAAACTTAGGAGAATACCCTAAAAATCTAAAAGGAATTGAGTTTTATGATAAGTTCGAATAAATCCACCTTCAATAAAGAATGTTGTATAAAAAAAAAGGTAATGGATGCCTTCCTATAAGTGGAATCCTAAGACTGTGAAATCGTGATGCGAAATCACACACCAAAAGATACTCATCGCATTGCATGCCTCAAATATCACTTAAAGCTTAAATGCCTCGAACCACCGATATGCGATGGCGCATCTCGCAGAACACATTTCACAGAAAACGCATTATAATGGATGATTTCCACATGCAACAGAGTAGCGATATTACAATTTTGCGATATTGTGAAGCAAATCACAAAATCACCTTATCACAGACCTACAGGGCTCGTTGTTTGAAAAAAGTTGTTTCCATAAACTGATGCCCAATTATGTGCATTAAGGTTAATTAATGAGTTAGTTGGTAAACATTAATGAAGTATGGTTTTGATCTGATCAAAGAGCCATTTCACGTAAGGTGATATCTTTTATATGTTTTCCATATTTAAAGATTTCTCGTCACTTTTTCCTTATCATTACTCTTGTCTTATTTGTAAACTGTAGGAGCGAAGAGCAGAGAAGTATACATAGTAGTGTTCAGGATATTATGGGAAAGAAGGGTAAAGCTCTGAATTCTGAAGATAAAGAAATGACACCCTTATACACGGACACCACCTGTAACAAAGATGTCGGTATTACTACTTGGGAAGGCATGTAGAGTCTACTTGAGGGTGAAAATCCCAGGGCAATGGAGGTTACAACTACTGCAGGCTCACACAGGTCTTTTGAGGCATCAATTATAAAGCTATCATGTTTGTTCTTACACTGGATAGAAGCAAGACCCAAAATTCTTCCATACAGAGACATAGTCAAAAGGGTACTAGATAATGCTGGTATCACATATAGAGAATTTAAAGCTCATAACCATGAATTCACAGAGTCATTATTTTCACAAAATTTAAGCTTTATATCCTCTAATAAAAAGCGTGTAAGAGGCAAAAATCGCACCAAGGAACCCCGGATCAAGAAATGGAGGCAGTTTCCAATGGCACTAGGCAGGCAAAACCCATCGAGATGGAAAGCCTCTAATCCCTCAATCGCCTGTAAACCCAAAAATTTGTAGGAAAAAGAACTAAAGGCGAAAGACAAAACTTGAACTTCAAAACCAGTGGTATTTATCAGGGATATCCTCAAGTGGTATGTAAATATCTACCAAATGTACAATGTCTATAGACAAGTTGGAGACAGAAGGCTCAAGAAAAAGCAGAGTCCATCAAAAGGTTAACCAAGTTAAATTGGGATTCTTACTGGACATAATTGGTAAAACCACACAACTAGTGCATGACTCTCAAATGTATCATTAAATCTGTCGAGAAGATGGCGCCAACAATTGCCGATTCCGTTTTCGCAGGACAACTAAAGTCGGAAGTCAGCCAACCAACTCTCCTCAAGCAAATGCTGAATGCTTGCAACTACAAGGAACAGATACATAGATAGTTAGTTATTAGTCTTAGTTTTAGATTCAGTTTAGTTTTAATTTTGCTTTATTTTTTCCTGAAATGAGGATGTTCATTTATACCGCATCCTACATTTTTGTAATAAATTATTTTTAGATTTAGCTAGTAGTATTTAAACCCTTCTCATGCATTTAGAGAAGGGTCCTGAAATTTGTCAAAAACTTGTCCTCAGAACATGCACTTTTGCACCCTCCAAGGAGGTTTTGAGGAATGAGTGGAACATGATTTATTGATATCTGCGTTTAATATCTACTACTGATGTTGCACTTTTGTACTCTTAGTGGATGTTGGATTAAGAAGAGACAGATCATTATTGCTAAAGCTCATGAGTAGAACTAGTTACAAATGGTACTTCTATCTCTTAACTATTTCTACTTATGTGTTAAGGTGATATTCATGTTCAGTAATTTATATATGAATGCTTGAATGTTTGAGCTATCATTTGGCACTTTTGTACGGTGATAACTATTTATTTATGGTTAATATATGAGTAACTTATTATGCGATATGTTTTCCACAATCGTTTCATCTAACTTTTTATACGAAATGGTTTATCTTTATTGAATTATTTTCGCATAGCAATTGAATGATCTTTATTACCAATTGCCATTTGAAATCATTTTAGATCGCATAACTGAAAGATTAAATCTCGGGTTAGTTTTGAATTAGATATTTCTATTCATTAGAATATGATTACATTAGATTTAGAATAAAATCATTTTACTTAGGAGTTATTAGAAAGGAAATATCAATTCTCAACACACACACACATAAATTGGGAAACTGGTCCCATATCCCCAGTTGGACCGACTATACCAAACGGAAAAGGAGCTGCTAACCAAGGTTTGGACCGGGTGGGTATCCCCCTTGTTGTAGACCCAATTTTTGGGGCTTCAACACAGTCCTTGTCTGCAAAACACATGCCCCAATAGGTTCCCAAAAGGAACGCAAAACAGACACTTCTTGAGATTGAGCGTGATCTGGTATCCTCGACAAGTATCCAACATTCAACACAAGCTTGCTACATGGCGTTTTGCCAACCCAAATATAATCTAGTCACCAAAATATACCTCTAGGAACTTATGAATATATTCCTTGAATGCCGCAACAACCACGTGTGAAACGATTGTAGGCGCATTCTTCAATCCAAATGGCATTATAGTGTATTGAAAACAACCCCACTCAATCGTGAAGATTGTCTTTCTCCTATCCTCTGGCACAATTTTGATTTAGTGGTACACAGAGAACCCAACATTGAAGGAATATGCTTCCTGGCCATCTACATTTTCTAACACTTTATCCGTGAATGGAGTTAGGAAAGGATCATGCACACAACATCATTCAGTTTCCTGAGATCCATGCATGTCCTTATCTCATCCTTCTACTTCTTCTCTTGCACCACTATTGGGATTACCCAATCAAATTCTTCCACAGGCTCAATGATGTATGCCGCTAGCTTCTTGTCTATCTCTAAGCAGACCTTCTCCTTGTATTTCGGATTGAGATGGTAAGGCCTTTGCTTAACTGGCTTCGCGTTGGGCTTTAACGTGATCTTCATCATTCCTAGGTCCCCGATTATTCCTTTCACATCCATAAACTTGGTCGGGAATAAGTCCTAGTATTCGTAGAGAAATTCAGTCACCTTATCCGTTGTCGTGTCATCCCAGTAGTCTCCAATCTTCAAGAATTTCGGTTCTGCCTCCATACCAATGTTCACTTGTTTCATTTTCACCGATGCGATTATATTAGGTTTATCAATTTGTAGTCCTTGAATGTCGTAGTGGCCTTCTGTTTCCGGAATGTTAATCTTTCGTGGATCCTCGTCCTCTGCTTTAGTAGTGACATTATAAAATTTGAGTGCGTGACTCAGCTGAGTAGACCATTCAGGCTGAATCAGGTCTAAAGGATCCTGCAGTATCCTAAAGATAGTTGCTTTCACCTTTTGTAGTGCTTCATCAATACTGCCAAACCCATCCTCAAAACTAAATGTCATCATGAATCCTTCGCGCAGGATATCCCATTCATTTATCCCATCGTAGAGCTCTATTTCTATATAACAATTCATTGGGATAACATCTAGGGTATGACAGAATACGTGCACCCACTCAGGTTGGGGCCTTTCTCCATAAGCTTGCATCCATTTGGCTAGATGCGCACGTGGATCATTCTGCCCATCGTACTTTTCTATCAATTTCATCTTAGGCCTCCCAAATCGTGTTCTCATCATCCTCCTACATTCGTGCCAATCATCAAAGCTTCCCTTGTGCATACCCCACCATGTTGTAGGTGTAGCGCATAGTGCCTAGTCCAAGGCCTTGAAGCATTTCTTTTCTGGTACACCCTTTCAAATGAATCCAAAAGGATATCTACCTCATTCAGACCACCATAAATAGATAGATTTCTTACCTCTGATGACACACAGAGTAATGATTGGGTCATCATGTTGCAATTTAACGTAGTTACTTCATGTAACTGATTCTTCCAACGTTCTATTTCTTCATTGGAGTCCGAAGTGCAGGAACTCTCGCAATCCCATGTAATCCCTCCATCAGTGGTGGGATTCACTCAATCTTGGTCTCATGCTATTATCTTATAGATACAGTCCAGGTCATCATCACTATCATAATCATGGACAGGTTTAGTATAGCGTGATTCTTTAGCAGGATCGAGGGGTACTATTACGTGCAACAATTTCTTCTCAAAGATTATCTTTCACTTCTTTAGATTGATTGCCCCTTTCATATCAGTAGCCAAGCCAATTCCCAGGAGCACAGGGTAAGTATTCTTGTCATCCACTATCTCTATTACTTCAAAATCGGCCAGCAGGCTTGCTCCCTCAATATCCACGGCCACCCCTTGCAGCCGCCCTATGGGGATGATTTTTTTCTAATTCACCATCCTTAGCTAAATCAAAGACCATTGCAACGCAGGTCTCCCCATTCACTCCCAAGTTTGTTTTGGTAGGACATTCGCAACTAACCCTAAGTCCAAAATGACCTGATCCATTTCATACTCTCCTATCTGTGTGGTCAGTCTCATCTCCCATCCCATCCTTATTTTATGCTTGCCAATATTATTTACTACACATGGTTCACCTGGCATGGTTCCAATGCATCTATTGATGAGTTCTTATAGCCCTTTTATAGCCTTACTGCCTCGCAATAACTTTATACAGGTTTTCGTGAAAGTTGTGAGAATAGAGGGGTCCATCTCCGACTCAGACTTATCCTTGCTTCCTGAGGTGGAGGCCTTAGCGAAGTTCTTCTTAGCTTCCATGAAGGCTTCATGACTGTGCTCCAAATAGAACTCAACCTCTTTTGTCAAGGCTTTGTGAACCCATGTATTGTCTTTTGTTTGTTTCGCCTTATCATCTCCTATCATGATTCTATTTATGAACACTATATTTACGTTTGGATCTTCCTCGCGCAACTCAAACCTCATCGTCTACAGGTTCTGAGTCGGTGGAAGTGGTAGCACCCCATTGTGATGTATCCTAGCTATCTGTGTAGGACAATCTTATGTTTCATGATCAAATGACATGAAATACATGCATGATGAACGTGTTGGATTAGTGCAATCACGAGCATAGTGTCTTGTTCCTCTGCAATTGTAGCAAATCAACTATGCTCGACCTCTACTAGGTCCCCCTCTACCTCGGCCTCGTCTGCACCCCTGAAATCCTATCCATGCCATCCCTACATTTTGCTCAAGGGGCCGCATTTTGGCCTGAACCCTATAGGCAAAAGTTCTATCCATCATCAATTCATAACTCCTGCAAGTACGCTCATCACATCCTACTGACCTACAAAAGTTTCAGAATCTTGTACATACTTCTGTAGCAAGTGATAGTTATCCATGTAATGTTTTCTAGATACTTAACAGATTCTGCACCATAATGTAGGCCCCGCGCTAGGTCCTGCTTAAGCTTTTGGCCTTAAAGGCATCGGTCCTCCTCCTACAATGTAATTTTCAAAGACTGGGTAATGGTCTTTGTCATGACCCTAAATCTTGTATTTCAAGCACCATACATCCTCGCGTACCTCTGTTCAAACCGCCCTATCCTACTTTAGACTTTGTATCTCAAGGCACAGATTTTTTAGCTGCGCGTGGATTTATTGGACTCCTAGATTAGGATCTTGCATCGGAGTCTCATGTAGTCTCATGGCAATATCCAAGGCCTCTTCCGTAGATGGTATCTTTTGCTATGACAACACACTCCTTAAGTGTGGTAGTAGTGAAGCCAGAAACCACTCTCGATGATGTCCATCTGTCAAATTCATGTTTGTTTCACAGATTGTACATTTCAGCCTCAGATCTAGTTCCTAGGTGTCTGCTACTCTAGCATTCGGGTTATCATTAGAGTACTTAATATACTAGGTTAGCGCGCGATCTTATAGAGAACTGACCAGTGTCACCTTCTTTATATGATCATCTATAACACTTTGAGACTCCCATACAGCCCTCACAATGAACTAGAATTGGTCCGGGTCCTCACTTCCCAAGCCTTTGAACAAAGGCAACTTCAGTGTATTTGCCATATTGAACCATGGTGGAGGTGGAGGTGGTATGGGTGAAGTTGGAGGTGATGATGGTGAGGTCGGAGGTGGTGTGGGTGGAGGTGGTATTCACAGGAATCCTTATCTTATTAACTGAATAGAACTTTGTGGAGAAAACTTCGTTATCCCTTCTTTGTCACTTCGCAGAGCTGAAATCAAGGGATATACTTCGGACCCTTTTTTCCTTCATTCCTGTAAGTATTTTCACTTCGCATAGTCCCGAACATTAAGGTAGCTGCATAACCGGTTTTTTGCACAACAACATTTTAATCGAAGTATTCAAATATTTTACATACTTACCTCACTGTCCTTTGAAAAAACATTTCTCTACGTCGCTATAGTTGACTGAGGTGTCGACCGCAAATTCAGTCACAAGTCCTCCTTTGACACAATCGATCTAATGATTGACAACATGAGTGATCTTATCCTCTAATGCCTCCAACCATTGCACTAGCTATGTGGTCCACGCAATAGGACTGTCAAGTTTCCACCTTCCTTGGCTATTCGCTAGCTTCGTGATCCACTCGTATAGCTCAATAGGGAAAGAGCAAAAAATATCTTGGGGATCTCTATATATAGGAATCGATCCAATCATTGTTCCTTTGCCAGTCATGGATTTTTGTTCTCCTGTACCGCGAATTTGTCGATCTTTCTATCCAACCAGTCTCCAATCTCCTTCTTAGTTGGATTCTAGTGATAGGACATCACACATCTCTTATGCAGATTTCTATCCTGGAAACAAAACCATTTGTTGGCTTGAGGGGACCTAACCCAAGTTCAACGTTAATTAGCCAAACAAATACCTACACTACTGGCCCTTTCGGCATCAGCCCATGGAGTGTGGACCGAAGTCTCACCTGAATTAGTATGGGGGGATGCTGGAACCAAGTTTCTACACCTTGAGCTGGTTATGATGTTGTTTGATCTCTTCTATCTATGCCTTTGCATAGGTGATCTCGCTCTAGGGCTTGTAAGACAAACCCTTTATTTGGGCTTTCAATACCTTCGCAAAATTATACGATCGACCTTAGCGCAACCCTAACTTGGGGCTTAGGTACTTTTGTGCTGTTATGGTAGTGCGCTATGCAAATTCATCAATTACCCTAAGTGATTTGCTTATTTTTTCAAATAATTAAAGTTATCACTGTGTAATTAGATATTTGTAATTGTGTTTCATTATTCAATGTCACTGTATTCATTCGCGCATCATAGAAGCATAATAAAGGAAATTCATACACAAAATATCCAAACCCGTCAACATAACAAATACACAGAAATGGCAGAATAACTCCTTCTATTAATATCTTCCAAGTGTTATAGACTTTGTTCAGCTTTCGCACACAGCTACAGGGGTCCGTGCACTCAGTTGCAAACTTCTACCCTAGGCCTTTGCGTACTTAGATGTAGAGCCTGAACCTATGATATGACTCTCTTTGTGGTTCGATACCTCTAACTACTTAGAGCTTAGCTCTTTTTATACAATCCCATGGTTGACGTACCATGGGTAGATCTCTTACGGCCTACTTTACTTTACAAAACTAAGGGCAGACTACCCTTTGTGACACATAACACCTTCATAGTCCGTGACCACAAAATGTGGATTCTTTACAATAATATTACGAAGGTTTGAGTTAAACATGGGCTTTTAGCCGCAAAAATACCCTTGGGGGATCTCGCTCCCAACACTTGGAAGAATCTATCAATCAGGAGACAATGATGTTTTCCCACTCTCGATAGAAAAGGAATCTTCCACTGATAACTACAAACCCTAAGGTACTACCAAATGGACTCTAGATCTCTTTCCCAAAGAAATGAGCTGAAGTCATTGGGAAACTATTGAATCTCAAAATTAGCCTCTCCTTGACAACTTTTCTCATTTCTTTCCCTTGCTTTTCCATAAGATTACAGATCCCCATCAATGATGATAGGTTTTGTCTTAAGGAGGGCATTAATGATTGGCATGTTATACTTTTATGTTTTTTCTATTTGAATAAATTTTTGCAAATTAGATACGAAACGCAGCCTATTCTGTAGCTAATTGTGTATTCTGTAGCTACTTCTATGGTCTGGCAGGTTCTAGGTGTCAAATGAAGAATCCGGCCACATGGGCATCTCTAGAATCATCTCCACATGGATTCTATCCTAGTCACTCAGCCTAGATTGATAAGAAAGTAAGCTCATGATCATATTCAAAGGTGGAGTCAAACATATGATACCCAAAAGCAATAGGATTCTTCATCTACTCTTTCGTGGTTAATCAATAAATCCAACAGTTTTGTTGTAGCATTAACTCGGATCAGCCACCTGTGTTAACGGTTCTGTTACAAACATTTCTCTCAGATTCAAGTCACCCATAGCTGATCAGATGTTTACGTAGTCCTGTTGCAATATGAATAGGCCACTTGTACCTAGTTTTCCTCAAAGATAGTTATGATTATATCCTTTTAAACACTGGTTGTTCAGAATTGAGGGAGGTTTGAAGAATTTTATGTATTAAGTTTAGACTTTTAGCTCTGTATTTTTGGACTTCGTTCCTGTCTATAATATAAAATAATGTGTTGACAAATGATCGTTTAAGAGAGCATTTTCAATTAGTTAGCAGCTCAACCTAGTTAGTTTCAAAGGGCCCCTGCATTGAAGGAGGTTTTCTTTCCATTTGTTTTCTATTTATTTTTAAATTCACTATTTGTTTTTAACAGTATTTCTAACTTAGGTTGATTTATTTTAGTTTTGGTCAATAGCATAATGTTAAAACTCAATTGTGTAGTCTTTTTTCTCCAACACATTTCATGAAAGGAAATGATTTTTTTTCTAAATAGAGTAAGGTTGAAGTAATGAAAATGCATTGTTGACTAGCTTACTCACTATTTTGTTATTTATTTTCTAGTACAGATTGTTAATACACTGCATTAATGAATGTTTTTTATTACCATTTCAAGTTGATACTCATCTTAGACTAAATGTTTAAACATTCACTTCACACAATGGTTGAAATCAATCAGTAACATTATGCATGTTTCATTTAGTTATCTAGATCATAAGGTATAGAAAGTTGCTTATATTCCATCTCAAGAAGGTTATCTTTCAAAATTGAAGGTTAAAGTAACTAGAAGTACATCACTTGATTTCATTCTCTATATTTATCTCAACATGCATTACAACTTCACCTTTAATTTAAAGAATTAGACTCATGACTTAGGATTAAAGAAAAGATAGGACAAATGCTCTGTTTTTCCTTCCTATGAATTAGATTTTGACTAGTTTTTGCCCTTGGTTCACCATTAGGAAGTTTAGATTTAATTTCTCATAGTTTGGATTGTACATCATTAGGAATAAAAAAACAAAAACCCCCAAGACAATATAAAAATACAAAACAATGAAGTAAGACAGGTTAACCAAGCACATATAGTGCACTACACTTCATCAGCTTACAAGCCTCGTTGATAATTTATGCAAGCAATTTAGGACACTAAATTGACTAAACATTTTGGCGCCATTGTCGAGGAAGTGTAATCAGGTAACCTTATCTCTTACATTAAAAAAAATGATATGCATAGAGAAAGAGACTGTAGGGGAATATTTATAGCTCGAGGCAGGAGTTCAATTCCTACAACACCACCTACTCCACCAAGAATAAGAAGAGATACACCTCCATCTCAAGCTCATACTCCTAGCCATAGAACTCTTGAAGTTCTAAGGCTAGAAATTCAATCAAGAGGATCTCCTACTTCATCTACTGAGGCAGTCCTAGAGGAGGAAAATCTTGGATCTCCAATAGGAGTACCCTTTTTCACCTCCACTAGGGAGCATATTTTAGTTGAAGAATTAAGAATACCTAGTGAGGAAGAAGAAGTAGAACCTCTCTCTCACATACCATTAATAGAGGAACCAGAGGAAGAGAAATTAACCTTGCAAGCTGAACCTTATACTGACTCTAAAGAAACTATAATGGAAGAAGAAGGAGAGGATGGAGAATTCACATTGTTTGGAGGAGGGGTAGAGGAAGAGGTAGAGGAAATAATGGAGGAGGCAGAGGAAATAGGGAAATAGATAATTCTTTTGGATTCCCTATAGTTGATGAAGAAACAAATACCACAATGAAAAATATCTCATCTTCTGTCCTCCCAAATTTCCATGGGTTAAAAAGTGAGGATCCTAAACATAGATTATTTTAGGGGCGAATGTTCGCCCTTTGGCGAAATTAAGGGGTTTTAAATTTTTAGTGGGTGAATATTTTGTATCATAGTACATTTTTACAAATCACCTCAAATAGCCCACCTTATTTTAAGGGAGAGGGTTTCAAGAATAGGTTTTATTTAAGTGAATCCATTCGCCCATTTTCAAAAATAGGTTTTATTTAAGTGAATACTATGGGCCAAATACCATATTTATAAAAGAGGTATGGTAAATTAATAAAAATATAAAGAAATGAGAAGTATGGTAAATAAATCAAACATTTTTTATATTTACTCCATAAGTTACCTTATGTACATGTAAGGGTGTAAACAAATAAAAATATAAGTAAAGTGGAGGTATGGTAAATAAATAAAAGGTCTTTTTATACTTACTCAAACGGTATGGTAAATAAATAAAAATACAAATAAACTAGATGTATGGTAAATAAATAAAACCTCTTTTTATATGAGGTTTTATTTAAGTGAATCCCATGGCCCAAATTCCATATTTGTAAAAGAGGTATGGTAAATTAATAAAAATATAAATTAACGAGAGGTATGGTAAACAAATAAAACATTTTTTTTATATTTACTCCATAAGTCACCTAAATGCATTATATTTAGGTGAAACCTATGGGAAAAATACTATGGGACAAATACCATGGACTAGATTGTTATTAATACCATGCAAAAAACCATTATTAACCCTAATATTAGTATTAATAAAAATAAAAATGGCACATGGTATTGACCCATGGTATTCACCAAAATGGCACATGGTATTGACCCATGGTATTCACCTGAATGTAGCCTATTTAAACGGGGAATTAAACCAGCATAGATCCAGCTTTACTCTGGATCTACTAACCCCTGTGAGGTATCAAATATCGTGATATGCAAACTAGCATAGAGTGAAAAAATATTTGATCCCTCTTTTAGCTTGATTAAAATAAAAAATAAAATAAAAATCAACTATTAATTTTTATAAATTAATAATAGTAATTTTTAACCCATGGTAATACCAAGATCTTACAAGATTTTATAATTGAGTAAAATATTCGCCATGCCTGGTGAGAGATTCGCCAAAAAATTATATATACATATTATATTATTGATAAAATCGCCATTCATTTTTCCTATATATCATGGAGATTCGCCCATTTATTATACTTATAAATTTAGGGGGGGTTCTTAAAATTTTCCCTGGGGCGCGGACCCTTGCAGCTGAGTGCGAAGGGCAGAGTCGAGTCTGTAACAAAGGAAGAATAATAATAAAGAGAAGTTTTATCTGAATTCCGTGTATCCATTCTTAAGTTATTACATGTTTGATATCAAGTGCAATTATACTGTTTATTTACTACATGCTTTTGCATGAATGGTGATTATTGTTATGTATAAATGAAAGCATACAGATAAGCTAAGTTAATCAACTAATATTGGGTTCCTAGTAAGTATTTGGATAATAACACTGTTTGGCCCCCAAGTAGGGCTGCGCGATGGCAGCATCACTGGCTGTGAGGTATTGATAAGTGCGCGTAGCGACGTGCGCATAGGGTCAAACCGCGGACCACTTGGAACCCATCAGACATCCCCAGGGTGCGGAAACCTAGTTCTAGCACCCTCCCATACTACTTCGGGTGAGACCTCAGTCCGCGCTCCACGGATTGTTGCCGAAAGGGCCAGTAGTACCAGGATTTGTTTGGTTAAATCATCTCCGAACCTGGGTCAGGACCCAACAAGCCAACATGCATAATTGAATCATTTTAGCACAACAAAGGAGTGGATCCCATCACTAAGATGGAATGTATCCACTTTTATAATGGGAAAATAAATGGTTGCTACAAATCGATGATCAATAGCTAAAAATAATAATTCAAAAATGTAAAACCATAGTTTTAGAGACCATATTAGTATGACAAAGTTCCTTGCCATGACATAGTTGGAGTTATGATGCATGTCATAGTTTCTGCATTTTGTATGGTTGATAAATGATTCTTTTGAGCACACCCATGAAGTGCCTCCTATCACGGAGCCACAATGCATCCAATATTATAATAAGAAAATAAATGGTTATGTTATAACATGATTATTGTACTTTCAACCTCTTGTATATATTCTTTGGGTAGATATTTGTCTCTTAGATTGACACTTTGTTCTTGATTTGTCTTCTTTCAATATTTTTGCAGGAGTTACTTTCACACTCCTGCATTATACCAATATAACTTTTAAGCCCATTGAATTACATTCTGGTCATCTGTAAGACATCAATAAAAATAATTATATTATCTTTATCTTATCACCAACCGTAATATAAGTTTGAAAAAGTGAAAAAAAAAACCTAATGAAGCCTTTTTTTCACTATACCTAAAAAGGTGAACTAGAGATGCCACAACATTGATAACATGGCTTGCAAGACGATGGAGAATGTGTTCTTCCATGCAAACATTTTTTCCGCCAACATAAACTAGTGAGAGCAAAGAAAACAAAAAACACAACATGGAGAAGCTTGTTTGTTGCACCTAGGTTTCACCTTGCTACAACCTGTTCCCTGCTTCGCTTGGCCACCAAGATGCATCTCTCACCATTTTGGTAAAACCCCAACAGGGTTTGAAGCAGGCTTGCAAAAGTGAGAGGGAGGAAGCAAACACCTCTCCTATTCCCTTTCACGCGATCTTGTTGAAAAACAATTCATTGAAGAACTATAATAATAACTTTTAATAACTTTACAATAACAATGAATAACTTTAATAATTAAAAAAAATAACTTCCAAACAAGTATTTTTTAATATAATTTTAATATTACAATTTCCTTTTTTCTTCTTCTAATTTTCTAATATATTTTTGATCATCGTAATTATATAATAACTTAATAATAATGATCATTTCCATGAAAAACACTTAATAATGATAATTAATGTGTAATCATTTAACTTTTATTATAACTTAATAACCTATTTCAATTAATTTAATATTCAATATTTAACTTTAATATATATAATTATTAAATTTATATTAATAATAAACTTTATTATTATTAAATTTAAACTTGATCATTTCCATGAAAAACACTTATATAATGATAATTAATGTAATCATTTAACTTTTATATACTTTATAACCTATTTTCAATTTAATTTAATATTCAATATTTAACTTTAATTAATTATAATATTAAATTTATATTAATAATAAACTTTATTATTATTAACTTTAAATTTTAATATTATTGAATTTAAAGTTTGATATTAATATGATTAAACTTTTAACTTAACATAACTACCACATATCTCATTGATTTAAGTTCTATTATGCACAAAAGTAATTTTTTTTTTTAAATCCCAACCAAACCAATTCTAATTCTATTGATGAGATTCATGTAGCTTAAATCAATGGGATCATAACTATAGTACAACATGGTTAACAAGTTCAATCACATTCAACCATGGTCATTCATGGTCCACATGGTCAACACAATCAACAATAGTAAACATGTTCAACTATATACATCTACAGTGACATGTTGGTAACAATGGTCAAACAAGCCCAATCATCAAACTCAACAATGTTAAACCATTGTGTTGACAGTGCTAGACTTGCCAACATTCAAAGGGGTCTCTCCGATATGTCGTCACAACTAGAACTCACACCGTTTGGTATAGGAGCCCCATTTAGAATATGACCCGACTATCGTCTACTTAAAGATTTTCCTTGACTTTTGCTGTCAACAAGAGAGAGAATCACATATATTCCTTTGAAAAGCAAGTAAGTGTGCCTAGTGAATGTTCAGTTGCAGGTGCATCAAGGTTCTTCTACTGTGGAGGGAGGAGAAAGTGAGCCTCTAAGAGAGAGGTAATAGTACCACCCTAGCAAAGACACACACAAACATGAAATATTAGTCGAACATCCAATGGAATAGTCCACAAAGATGCAATGATCATTACAACCACTACAACACATTCTCAATATGATGAGCACTAAAATAACTGAAATAGTTCAACTACTTTAGTACATCTGAAAGAAAACATGAATCATAAACATTTACATAATAGTCTTACAAATATTCATAATCCATGCATGAAAAATGTGTTGGCCATCAGGCTTCAAATATTAAGTAAAAGTCCCAAGATGCATGAATACAACGAACAACACTTGCTCCAATAGTCGAGCATTGGAGCCACTACTTGCTCCCTAAAAGTACTAACTTTGTCTCTATGATTTCTTATGGGAAAAACCAAGATGAAAAATCTTTTTCTTGTATAATGAGGGTGTATATATAACAAATGGGGTGATCATTTACCTCCCTTGTGACTCTTAGGCTACCCTCATGACTGTTTGATTTCTCCATGAATTTTCAACTCTTAGATGACTCTTCACTTTCTGTACATGTCCTTTGGACTTTCACTTAAATTATAATACATTTTCGAATAATAATTTACATAGTTGACAAATGATGTTGCACATGATGACTCATGACACGACATTGATGACATGGGCTACACGATGACATTGCAATGTCAAGTCATTCTTTGCTGCTACTTTCTTTGTGTCTTCTTGAAGATAGAAAATGATCCCTTCTTCCACCTTCGTATGGCTTAGAGATGAAGAGTCTTCAGTGCTATTTGGATCTTGAGTTGTTGTTGAAATCCGATGTCCCTTTGCTTCCTTTGATTGATCCTCTTGTCCTTACAACTACTAAGGTGTCTTCTAGAATGGTCTCCCTCTCCATCTCCTTCATGATCATATTTTCATAGAATGATAGAGTACCTGTGACTACAATTCACTCATGGAAAGGTGACATCATTTCGATAAACCCCTAGTCTAGGATGATGCATGATAATCTACTAACTGAGCTGAAAATGGATGGTAGGTTGAGAAAGAGGCTTAGGAACTGTGCAATTGTGTAGCTCAGGTAGTCAAGGGTCAGGACTAAGCCTTGAGACTGCGTAATGTGCAGTTTAGGCTGGATTGGGCTTAACAATTACGCAGTTGAGGGATTCAATAAGCCATATTGAGGACTTGAGGATTGTGTTTTCCCACTGCGTAGTGTTGGAAGGATAGGAAGGCCATGTGATTACGTAATGGCATAGTTCAGGAGCTCAAGGCTGAGACTTCAGGATTGAGACTGCACAAAGTTTAGTTTATGTAGGTTTTAACCCCATACAGAAAATACCTGCATACAAATTCTATAACAAAGAAAATAAACAATGTGAGAGCATAACACATAAAACACATATACACAAAGATTTTCCCCTGGATCCCAAAACCAAGATTACTAGCTTGATTTTTCATTATGTTCCTTTCAATGTTACAATACACATTTATACATGCTGAAGCATCCAATACCATGGACTGAAAACCATCGTGTCCAAAACCATGTGCGAAAATCATGCACAAAACCATAGGTAGGTTTGCCCAACCTAATATACGGTCCAATTTTTTTTTCTTGGGGCGCTACCCCAGACCCCGTAGAGGGGGCCTACCTGCCCCCCTCAAACCCGCCGGATAGGGCGGGCTGCCGCCCCGCCCCTAACCCCGTCGAACAGGGGGGGCTTCCACCCCCCCTCTAACCCCTCGGTTCACTATGTGGGCTAGTCGTGGAAAGAATAACACAACCCAACATTCTCCCACTTGTTGTTTTCTTTCCACAAGGGCCCACAAGAGAGCTTAGTCATTTATCCAACCCTGCAATGCCCATTGTTTCTCTACACCAAGAGAACTTCTCAGAGCTCACAGATTTTTTCAATGCATTTGTAGTATTCTTCAAAGTGTCCACCTTTACCAGCAACACGTTTTTGTCTTCTATCATATCCCTCACAAAGTGATATTGAACATCAATGTGCTTTGTCTTTGAATGGTAAGCAGGGTTCTTTGCCAAGAAAATTGCACTTTGGCTATCACAGTCTATCCTTATAGCTCCCTGTACTAACCCCATACTTGAACACAATCTCTGCAACCAAACTGCTTCCTTGCTTGCATGAGTGGCTGTCATGTATTCTTCCTCTGTAGTTGATAGTGCCACTACAGATTGTTTCTTACTCATCCAACTGACTGCACCTCCAAATAGGTTAAACACATACCCACTTGTAGATCTTCTCTGATCCAGATCTCCAGTCCAGTCTGCATCAACAAAGCCACAAATATCCAACACTCTGTTCGATATTGGTCTTCCTTGGTAGCACAAACCATAATCACTAGTGCCACGCAAATACCTGAAAACCCACTTCACTGCTGTCTAGTGCTCCTTCCCCGGTTTTGAAATAAACCTGCTCAATACTCCCACTGCATGTGCAATGTCTGGTCTAGTACAGACCATTGCATACATCAAGCTACCGACTACACCTGCATATGGAACACAGGACATGTCTTCTTCCTCTTCTTGTGTCTGGGGACACTGACCAGTAGATAACCTCACACCTACAGGAATAGGAACCTTTACCGGTTTACTATCCTGCATATTAAACCTCTACAATATTGTCTCGACATACTTCCTCTGGTTGAACCAAAGCTTCCTCTTTGCCCTATCTCTTTTAATTTCTATGCCCAAAATATAGTTTGCAACACTGAGATCTTTCATGTCGAATTTGGAGGACAATTGGGTCTTCAAATCCTGGATAATTTCTTTGTCATTTCCAACCAGCAACATATCATCCACATACAAGACCAGATAAATAACACGGTCACCAATTAATTTAAAATACACACAGTGATCTTCTTTGCTTCTATTGAAGCCAAGTCCCCGTATAAATGTATCAAATTTCTGATACCACATCCTTGGTGACTGTTTTAACCCATACAGAGACTTCTTTAACTTGCATACCAGTTCTTTCTTACCTTTCACCACAAAGCCTTCAGGCTTCATGTAGATTTCCTCTTCCAAATCCCTGTGAAGAAATGATGTCTTCACATCCATCTGTTCTATCTCAAAATCAAAACAGCAGCAACAGATAAAAGTAATCTAATAGAAGTTACCTTGGCAACAGGAGAAAAAATATCACCAAAATCAATTCCCGGCACCTGGGAATAACCTTTTCTACCAACCGAGCTTTGTATTTCTCCACCTTCCCTTCTGCATTTGTCTTCTTCTTGAACACCCATTTGCTGCCATTGGGTTTCCTTCTAGCCAGCAACTCCACCAGATCCCAAGCCTCATTTTTGTGCAAAGATGCCATTTCATCAACCATGCCTTCTTCCAGAGTTTTCCATTCCTCTAATCCACTACTTCCCTTCACAGTTCTGGGAATCATCACAGTAACAGACAAAGCAAAGTTTGAACAG
>APFE031286048.1:4442-25937 GCA_000404065.3 Pinus taeda | reverse complement strand
AGTGACAGATGAGCTACCACCCATGGATGACGAGGGGCATTTGGTATTGCAGTCGGAGGCTATCATTGATACCAGGGAGAGGCAGCTGCAGAGCAAGACGGTCCGGGAATTCTCGGTGAGGTGGAAGAATTTGCCGGATGAGGATGCCACTTGGGAGAGTGAGGAGATCTTACAACATCCATCACTTTAGTTGCTTGAGGACAAGCAACATTTTGCCAGAGTAGACTGTAATATTCCTAATTAGCCGTCACTAATTGGAATATTCGATTTTGTTCGATTTTTGCCTTATATAGTTACTTGTAAATAAAAAAAGTGAGGACGGGGGACATAACTCACTTTTAGAATAAAAAGTCACTTCGTAGTAGCACAACGTTGTGACTTAAAGGAGAGCCAAGGGGGCCAAAGGGGGACGCAGAAATGGGGCCCACGCAGACATATGGAGGGATTGCGCAGGAGGGAAGAAACACATGGCAAGAAGGGGATCACGCAGGAGAAGGTGAGCCTAGGGATTGTGAGAGGCAGAGGCTATAAAATAGAGAGGAGCCCCCTCATTTTGGATCATTCAGTTTATGGCATTTGAGCTAGTCGTTTCGACTTCTGAGCACGCTGGCTGTTTAGCTAGTCTGCAGCATTGTTTAGTGCATTGAGTGTCTCCGTTCAGAGATCTTGCCCTTAGCCCCGGGGGACTTCGAGTGCCTGCTCGGGCAAGGTATTTCCTTTGCCATTTCAACAGTAGTTTTATTAGCATTCCAGCAGTAGTTTCAGCAGCGTTTTGGAGGACTGCGCAGCACTGGGAAGGGGACGCAGTTCTTTCTGGCAGTAGTATTGGATTGGGGTTTCTGTAGGGGGATTCATGCTAGGTGATTGAGCTAGGGACCAGCCCTTGCCTATTGGAGGTGTTTGGGCAGAGTTTCAGGCAGAGTTTAGAGGGGTCTTCTTCAGTGGTAGCACAGAGCATTGAGGAGCTGCGCAGAACCCCAAGGGGGTGATTTTCGGAGGTCGGCTATTCCAGGAAAGCTTTCTGGGTTTTTCTGGGTTTTTGGATTAGAGCTCGATTCCAGAGTTTCGGCATTTTCCGAGGAGGGGAGCAGCCCTAAATCATTATTTGTTTTCTAGCAGTAGCAGCAACACGACAGTTCTCCAGCAACATCCACGCAGAGAGGCCATTCCTTGTTATTCTGAGAGTATCTCTTCACTTGCCTTGTGTAAGTCGAGGTGCCATCTGTCTGATCACCTCTTGTACTCATTTTATTGCTCAGTATAATAAAATGGCTTAGCATTTCTCGCTGCATTTGTTGTGTATCTGCTTGTATTTCGGGTTTACATTATTATATGTTCTTCCACTGTTATTTTGTCATTGTTGGGTTATTATATCATTTGCACATATTTTGGTTGGAGTTTGTTGGGGTTTGAGGGATATTTCGGGTTAGGGATATTACAAAGAACATGTTAACGTAAATTTAACATATTTCAGGAACTTCACACATGTGGATTGTTGCAAAAGTGAATTTCAATCTTCCTTCTTCTTTGCATGGACCTTCCTTCAATCAAGAGACCTTCTGTCTTTATCTTTTTCCTCTCCTTGTTTATCTTAAAGTTGCAGATTGAATATATGATTGATTCACCAATAGGCCGAAGTTCTGGCCTATATATAGTCTTCACGTTGGACGAATTTCTTCAACGAGTCTTGTTACCCACCATTTTGTGGGTGATATCCTTAGGAGAATTTTTTTCTCCATGATGGTCCTCAGGCAACAGGCAACAACACTTCGCAGCCACCCATTAACTCGATGTGCCATTTGTCCACCAACCTATCTGTCATGATTGTATGTTTGAAGGTGGGCCTCCCAAACCTAAAGGTATGCCTTGCTATTTGGTAATTGAGTATTCTAGTTTATTTATCATGGAAACTTTGGGCATGGATTAATGGGGGGATTCGACGGAAAGAGTCGTCTAGGTCTGTGCTCTTGTCCCCTAGGTCTCTTTTGAGATGTTAACTTTGCACCCTAGTCCTGTGGGATCGCTTTTACTAACCTATTGGTTTTATGGATGGTACTACATGGGAAATCCTAATTTTGGTTGCGTGGTCCCACTCCCCAATTTACATATATTACTCCCCTTATGTTCATTACACTCCCAATCATCTCTCCTCCCACCTGGGTCCACATTCCTCCATTTGGTCCACATAAGGTCAACTACACCCTACCCTTGCCCCACATCTTGGGTCAGGCTTGGAATGATGCCCAGAGGTTGATGCAACTAAAAGAAAAAGAAAAAGCATAATTAGCTACATTCAACAGGAAATTGTACCACAAAATGCAAAAGATTGTTAGGACAAAAGCATTTAGCATTTGGGCAAAAGCCATGACATGAGCTCTACCCTATTCCATAGCAATCACCTTGGTTTTTACATGGCCCTTGATGAACCTCCTTTATCATTCCGGAACCCATGATTGTCCCAACCCTCGGTGGGTGATGAACTGCCCCACCTTATAAGGAGGCATCCACTGCTATACTTTACGCATCATGCTCTCATTACCTAGAGCCCCGAGCAATTAACCAAAGAAAATCATAAAAAGGAAAAAGGTATATGAAGAAGGGTGGAAAAATCAAGGCTGGGGTAACTCATGCACCACGATTGCTCCCTCCTACACATTATTTACCCAAGTGTGGGCTTCCCTTTTATTAGCTACCCTTGTACCATGGCATGTGATCCAAGTTGCCCCCTTTCATTCCCTACTCCATTCCATCATTATGCCACATGCCACCACCATTTGAAGGATGTACCATGGACATACCACCCCCTTTAGAGGTAGAGACCACCTAATAGGATGCCTGGTTAACCCTATTTGGAGCTGGGAGACTTTAGCACATGCCAAAGTCCACTATGGAAGGATATGCCATTATGAAGTGCTCACTTGTTATCCATGGTTTATAAAATCTTCTACTTGATTCCTTTAATGACTTGGTGTGCTGGAAGGCACGGGGACCCATTGGATCTTACGCAGGATTGCAGGTGGTTTCCATTTGGGTTTGGTCTCCCTATACAAGGTCTTGAACCCAGAGGGCTACATTGGAACATGTAGGGTGTGTGTAGAGAGCCATGAGCCTCCACAACCACAGATAACACTCCATGGATCCCCATAGCCATTCAGAGATTGCTCGTGGTTCACTTATTGGACAAGGAAGATGCACTTGATCCATTATACTTGGTTGGCCCTAAAGTTGCACCATACACTTGGGAGATGATCCAGGGCTTGCATGATGATGTGGCATCACCTACACCATCATCCTAGCCCTTGCAGGTGATCTACATGCATCTTCGATTTGTTTGGAGACCCATGAGGACACTTGTGTGCCTCCACATGTCATTTGGAACACCATAGGTTATTACAAGGGTTAAACCCCTTGTCTACTGCTTTTGCGAGTTCAACCACACATTGTGGCACATATGGACTCCATTAGGCCTCCTCCAAGGCCCAACGACATGCACTATTCATTATTCGATCTCGTGAGAGGCTTATTCTTTTGTTTATGAGCTAGTTTGGTGGGCTTGTCGCCAAAAGTTAGTTATTTTTGCACATTATTTTATTGTAGGGGCTAATGTAGGCCTAATTAGCTAGATCATACACATTAGAAGTGTATAAATACAAGTGATGTGAATTCATTTTAGCATCATCACTGGGATTTGGAACTAGTATCTCTTTAGAGATTTTTGCCATCCTTATCGGAGGACGAATTTTTGGAGCATGGAATGAATTTTGATGTTTGGATAATTTTCATATGTCTTGGAGCTTCTTGATGGCAAGTTTTTGGATGGTTGGATATATTCTTATACATGTAAGTACATTTTAATTTTTAATGTTATTCTTTCTTTCTAATTTTGTCACATACATTGTTGTTGGAATTTCGCTATACTAGGGCTTATTTGCTACATCTCTTATGCAAAGTTGTGGAGATTTTGTTTATGGATAGTGAATGCTTCATGTATGGGCCATGTATAATGAGTGAATGTTCCTAGGGATGTTTCATTACTGAAATTCATCTTGAAAAGCCATTTATCTTGCAAAATGAAGTATAAAGTTTTTGGAGTTGCTTTTGCTGTTGCCCTAGTGCCAAGCAAAGTTGTCTTTGAGGCCTCTCTGACCTAGAAAATTCAAAGGTTCATAGTCATAATTCTACTCGACTCCAATCTCCCCAAAGGATTAGTCATTGGTCCACCCAAAGGTGATCACCTTAAACCTATTTTCCTTCTCCCCTTTCCTCTTCTCTAGGTCTAGTCCTCTTAGTCACCTAGGGCATCAATTATCTTACTATCTAACCATCCAAATACTTCGATTTTTGGTCCACAACTGCGTTGGTGTGTCCTCAAGAAGCCCTCCAAATTTCATGAGATTTTGACAGTGGGATCTTGAGATATCACAAGCTCTAGCTTGAAGACCAATTCTTGCCCTATGTTTCCATTAGTCTAGAAACCTCAATGGGATCCTTGCATTGCCTTCCATTTAAAATTCAATCCTTGGTCCCTTTCCCCTCCCTGATTAGGTCAATCATATCATTGGTTGCTAAATCCTATCCTCTTGACCTAACCTAGGTCCACTTGGTCCCGTGTGGTGCCATATCTTATCAAAGCCAACTCTTCAAAAATCACTTGGGAAACCAAGTTCCACAAGGATTTTAGGGTTTAGGAAGCTCCTTCTTAAGTCACATTCCCTAAGCCAAGCCCTCAAATCCCTATTCCCCTATACTAGAGAACCTTGTAACTTTCTTAAAAGGTAAGCAAGTCCCACTCTTGATTCTCTCCTAGGAAAGGGTCATCGAGATCACTTTACATCCATCTTAGTTGATCTATCCCTCATAAGTGATTCTCTATATATAGGGTCTCCTCCCTTTGGTGAAAGTCCATAAAGAGTAGAAGCCTCAGCCATGGTGATAGTGGGCTTTAGCTTCATTGTTGCTCTTTACCTAGCAAGTGCCCCTCTAGGATCCCTGCTAGTTTGAGCAGTAACATGGTTGACATGTCAATGAGAGAGGCCAACTTGTAGGAGATGGATCCGACTTGGTGGAAGAGCTTGATTTTACATTTTGACACAAAAAACAAATTTTCTTCTTTGACATAAAAATCCCATGAAGGGTATTTTACATGTTGACATGGACAATGACTTATGATATAAACCCTAGAAGCATTCAATGGAGGCTTGACCTAGAAACAAAATACATAGAGCATGAAACCCATGCCTTTATATATATATATATATTTTACAATAATTTTCCTTTCTTTTGATAAATACATTACATCATGACTCAAATACAATTATGAAAACCGATACTAGATACATTCTTCAATAGTTTTGACCATTGGATTCAACTTCAAGGTCTCTTGAACTCCCTCTAACGATTCACATTTCACACCATAACCCTAACAGATTATGTGTCCAACACACAACAACAAATATGAGGAATTTAGATGGAAATAGTTCATAGATAAACTCTTCCAAGTAAAGAACAAAGTTACTTGGTTAGATGCTTGCTTGATATGCTTCAAGAAACCATTAGCCACATTCAACTTCAGCGATATAAACCCAAATACATCAAAGCTGAAGCTTCGAAAACGCCTTCAAATATTAGAAGCTATTGTCTCAAGTGTCTCCACAAACTTTCAACAAGCATTACAATAAGAGCAGCCTTTATTATGTAGAGTTTTGGCTCAACAAACTCCATAATAAAATAATACTATATCTAGCAAAACCCTAGTTTTATTCTACGGAAATATAAAATAACATTATTCATTAACTAACTTGAGAGGACAGGTAGAACAACTAATAAAATAGGTGTGGCTATGCTACATGCACAAATATCCAAGCATGAGAACAAAAGAATGTGTTACACCTCCAAAAATAGCAAGAGATGTTCCAAATCTTCAACTTCCTCCTCAAAGCAAGAGAGTTGACCATGTCAAGATGCCAAGGAAATGGTATAATACTCTTCCCATAGTTTCACTGTTACCACTCATATGCTTAGTGCAAACCTGAGAAACAACTGAGTGCTTTATTTCATCTAGCCTGCTCATATGTGAAGGTGGGTTATCTATTATAAGGTACGTTAACCCTTTTTGTATTCAACTGCTTTCATTTAATGTTTAAAGCAGTGTTATACAAACCGGACTGAACTGGTCAATCTGACCGTTTTCCCTCAACCGGACTGAACTGGTCAATCTGACCATTTTCGAGGGAAAACCTGTCCGCACTGGTGTCACGGACTGGAAAAGTACCGAACTGGCCAGTTTCGTATAATGCTACCCTTTGAATGCAACTTTTTTTTGAAAAGCAATAATTTATGAGTGGGGAAGCCTAGTATTTGACCATATTTTGAATCTTGATTCTAGTCAAAGATTCTCCCTTTGGTAAGTGGTCAAGCATATTTATGTAGGTAATTGGGCCTCATCAATGAGCATTCAAATCCAAGGTAGTTCGAATTTTTTAAAAACTATATCCATTATATTGTGGTTCTAAGGACTAAAAGCAATGAAATAATGGCAATAAGTTAAATTATCAAACTCTAAAGTTTATAAACAGAGTTAGACAAATTGCTTGGCCTAACGACTATTAGTTTTTTTTATAATGAGTTTGAGTTGGCTGCTACTTATAATAGAATACTAGCTTTGAAGGTCATGTGTTCTAACCTGTGCAGTTGGGCTTGAGTATTGGCATGCAATTGTGGGTGGACTCCAGTACTTTTTGTCTGCCTATTTGTAGGGAATGTCAAACTATGCTGAAGCTCTTACGTATTTAAATTATTAGTTGAGTTGATGGAGGCTTTAAACATTACTACTATTTTCTAATTAAGGGTCTCTCAGTTCAATGAGCTACAGGTCAATGCATACAATACAAAACTGGTCTTCAAGCCTCCAGAACTAGATAGGAAGTGGAAGCTCATTTGTGAGCCTAACCGAGGGGACTTACGTTTGCTCACCAAAAAAATTCCAATTGGTCGATATTTGAATTTTCAGGTTTGATTCCTTGTTTCTCATGCACACTCCCCTTATTTTGGTGGTATCAATACGAGTTTTTGCTGTCTTGCAATCAAGATTTATATATTGCTGATGTAAATATTGGATAATGTCTCTTTACTAATAGTTTCTACAACTACAGTATGTTATCGATATGATTGAGAAACTTGTTAAGGTGGGAAATATGAGTTTGTCTGCCTGACCTGATATCTGAAAATTTAGAATATAGACTGAATTCTAGCTCTAAGAAAACAAGGGAGCAATGCTGATCTCATCAAGGACTTCATGATGACTTTTTTGCAGTCTCTTAATTATAGAAATTATTAGGTTTTCTGCTTGCTGATTGTCTTTAATGTGGACTCTATACAATTGTTTAGAAATTTGACATTGGCAAAAGGTTTCTAAGGGTCTAGATTCTAGAATATATCTAATAGACAACATCGGCAAACCACGGGAAACACTAAAAAATACAAAACAATTCTTTTTTTTGCTTCTATTTTTTGAACATATAAACTGACAACATCAAATAAACACATTTGCACATAAATATGGAAAAAAAAACCTATATATCTATATATATTATATATATATATGATGTGGTGGATGCCAAATCGAAAACCTGAGCCCCGATAGCTATCAATATATATATACAATATATATATATAATATATATATATAAATATAATATATATATATATATATGATGTAGTGGATGCCAAATGAAAAACCTGAGCCCTGATAGCTATCCAATCAAGGACACAAAAGTGGACAACCAATAAAAAATGACATGAAATATATATAATTGTATCCCATCATCATGAGTCATCCACAATGACCAATCCAGCTAGCTATTGATTCCCCCTTCCCTTGTTACAATAAAAGGTCATGGCTCTTTTGCCACTAGAAGGTCCTGCATCATCTGTCTAATTGCGACTGGTGGGTGTAGCTATATCAATCTATGTGGAAATTGGTGCTAAGGATGCCACATGCCCCTCCATGTTGTGAAAGTGGTCCCTCTGCTCCCCTTGCTCTCTGCTCCTCTCTTTTCCCCTGCACTTGCTGTTGCTATTGTTTGGATAACTAGTCAAGTGCCTTGTCCATAATAGGTATTTTGTACTCCACCCTCCACTGAGACAATATGTTAATATTGGCCAAGAAATGACATTCATATTATAGGTTTTCTTAAGTTGCCTCACACACAATTGGGGGTTGTATTGAACATATTATTAAGGGGTCGAATATCCAACTTATAAGAGCGCCATACATATTTAATGAGTCTCGAGGGTCATAAATATGTTAGAGGGTCATAAATTATAGTAATTGTAATTGCGTAGTTGAAGTTCTAATCTGTTTGTACTCTTTTGACTGATTTTTTCAAATACACTCCAATTGTGCTTTCAACCTAAAGCGCTACAAGGTTGGCTTAGCACCTAGATGATGAAATTCTGTTGCACCATAATTTAGGCACAGAACGTCTATAATAAATAAGAAAAGAAGACTTAAATTACATGTCATGATAGTGGAAGTAGGAAATAAAGAAGACTTAATTCAACTTTTCAGTGAAAACACAATTAAATTTCTAAACTCTAATGGCATACATGGCATCAAAATACTCCTTCGTGATAAAGTCTAATAGTCCACTGGCATCCCTATACATCTCTATCTCATGATTAATGGTTTTCTGAGCTTCTTAATTAGGTGCCATCCTATGCGACATACAAGGAACCCTTCCATAACATTGCCATCAAAATCAAATTACATCAGCAAGCAAGGGCAAGAGTGAGGGCAAGTGCTGCTGCATGAATGGGATGATGGAGCATCCTAGTTCATCGGTCATCAATGAAATCCTAGATCTTCATATATTTTCATGTCCAATGCTACCCTTTCCCACATAATAAGACCGGATAACCCAACTAACAAAAATTGTCATATGCTCAAGAAAGATAACCCAATACATGAATTGTCTGGGAACAATAAGTACCAATTGATATTATAAATGATATCTTTGCTCAAGTGAAACACATACAAATGAGTTAACGTCACCTATTATGTGGTCCCTAACCCAAGCTGTGGTACCCCTAGGGGGTGCCCATTAACAACGATGTGGTCCACAGCTGACCAGAAAGGGTGCACACTCTGTAGTATGTGACATTTAGGGGCCATTAGCACCACACAGCAAGGTTAGCCTACATTTCTCTCACATCCCCCCCTTGATTGTCATGGGGAGATATGTAAGGAAAGGTGGCATTAACAACACTTGACCACCTAAATATCACAGGAGAGTTCAACGTGTAGTTTTAATGGAGACTTTAGCCATGGAGAGGAACTTTTTAGGGCCATTTCTTTCAATGCATCTATCCCAAGTGTCTATTGAGGAGCGATGTCTAGATATAATATTTACTTTTGCAAATATTATTTATGTCAATTTTGCTTATTTGTGTCACAAGTTAATTTTATGGGGGTGGAGATGATGGAGATAAGTTGGTTAAGCTTGGGTTGTGGATATAATATGGAAATTGGGTAATAATATTTGATGAATAAATATTACATCTGAACAGATTAGACTATGATATAGGTATATAGAGGTGTTGCAACCTGCCTCTAGTTGTTCTGTTTGACAGATGATCAAGTTCATAGAATTAAGTATCTGTTTTCAACCACTAATCATATTTAATCGCCACTATATGACAGGTTGGCCTAGGTCACTGTTTTCATGATCACACCACAGGTTGGAATTGGAAACTCACAACATCATTGGGTGGAGATGGGATTTCACAGATTCGAAAGAAAACATTACTGCCAATTTTGCCTGGTTTTGATGTTCGTATTGGTTGGAATGCAGAATATGTTCTTCCAGAAATACATGGGTAAGTTGCTACATGGCTAGAAAATGAAGTACATATTAACTTCTGTTGCTTGAGCGTATAATGGGATATGGCATACAGCTTGCAAACTATAACTAAATGGTTGGAGTGTCTGTATTTTTCAGGGGTATGGGCACGGGTAAGCCAATTATTGGAATGAATCTGGGACGTTTGCATGCTTCATTTGATAGAGTGGAAGCAATTGTAACTCACGCGACTTGATTTTCGAGAACTGAGCTGCACTTGTTATTTTTTCTGATCAAAGGTAAAGTTTAAAACTTTTTGTTAGGCTAAAGGGTGATCAAATTTATGGCTAGGTGAAGTGCAGGATGAAAGATAGCTTCTCTCTCTTTCCAATTACTTGCAACGGAGATTACGATGGTGTGACACTAAACCTTTTATCTTCTTTATCTTTGATTCAAGTGACCAGTTCAATGAATCATCATATGTGAACTGCCACTTGAAGAACTGTCCCTATTATGTGCTATGATATGTGTGTATAAAGATATGAATTGGATCATTTGCCTACTCTAATAAATGAAAAAAGACATGGATTTAATGGCATCTTCCACAAGAGAGTGGATGCTACATTGTGATCCTTAGCATAAGGGCTGAATTTTTCCATTGAAGTTGTAGTAGATATCTTAATGGTTGTTACTTGAAGCAAATATATCTAGTTGGAATCACTGCCGAAGGTCAAGCAACCAGTGGATGCTGCATTGTGATCCTTAGCATAAGGGTTGACTTTTTCCATTGAAGTTGTAGTAAATATATTAATGTTTGTTACTTGAAGCAAATATATCTAGTTGGAATCACTGCCAAAAGGTCAAGCAACCATTTTACTATGACAAGGAAGATGTTTCTCAAGGAAGATGCTTCTTGTTGTAAGTACTGGAATTTTTGGTATCCGGAAACAAATTGATTATTTAGCATATTTAGTTCTGCTGAGCGTATTTGGAAGCATCGCTGCATGTTTCACTTTCTACATGTTTATTTGCTTATGTGGGCAATTTCTTTATGCAGATATTTGCACATAGTAACAGGTCTTCATAAAAGATGAATTCCTCGAGCTCGTGAAAAATCGACCCATCCCACTATCAACAGGCAACATAGATTTGAAAAGTCTAGTTGCTGATTTTAACTTGCAAAACCATATGCATGGTATAGAGGAAAATGGCAATTGGACTAGTTTTTGGTATTGTTACCACTCAATCTGTCATCTCGAATGTGTAAAAGCCCTTGTCATCTCGAGTGTGTAAAAGCACTGTGCACTAGGATGATAGATTTGGCAACTAGGAGGTTGGCCATTGTCACCTAGCCAACCCTCCTCTGCTCTTCAAGCTGTCTCAAGGGAGGCTTCTCTAATGAGGGTTGCTGGAAATTAAAGCTTTGAAGTGCAACGTAATGTTAAGGGTAATTTCCAGCAAAGCAAGGTTGAAAGTTTAAAAGAAAATGAAAGGATGGTGGGCTAGAGATTAATGCCTTGTCTATTGGGTGAATTGAGTCATAACAAAGAACAAATGAGAGGCTGTTCTAAAGATTAAAAAGAGTTAATATGGCTAAGAAGTACCAACATAGATCCATCTTAATTCCAAATCTACAAGCACTGAGAATGATCAAATCTCTCAAGATGCAAGCCTCTTTTTAGAGCAAAATTGGAGGAAATGTTTGCACCTCAAGAGATTTGATTCCTCCTAATGCTTGGTAGATTTGGAGTTAAGATGGATCTATGCTGATTCTTAATAATATTATTTACATTTAGATAAATTTCACATCTTTATATATTGAAATATTCTTATTTTTAAATTTTTTGTTTGTTTGTCAAATTGTCTATGTCCTCCAGAGATGACTACAAGCTTAACTTTTGGCTTGAGACATTGCGACCCAAGGGCATCTAAGCTGTTAAAATCACCTAGGAATCACACCCACCCTGGGCCACACCAACCCTTAACATGAATGGATTTTTGCCCACAGAGTTTCGAACCAGTGACCTTCACACCACATAGTGACTTAACAATACACCCCATCACCGTCTATTCAATGCCTTGTGGGCTTCTTATTTTCATTTTCATTTTTTATTAATACTTTGTGAAACATATAATTACATATATACGTGCTTCATATTTTTCTGACATGTTTTATAATTTTTATAATTTAGTTTTTTAATGTGATGGATAGCATTGATTATATATATATAGAAGTATTAAGTTATTATATATATTTATTAATTAATTTTTAAATATGGAGTTTTGAAATATATATGTAATGAATATGAATAATTATTTTAATTTATATGGTAAAATCAATCTTAATTTATAGCTTTTATTTACATTTTGTGTATATTTCACATTTCTAGAACTGAATCGATTTATTATTTTTATTACTTTTTTTAATTTAGATGACATTATGTTATACTAGTGGAGTGATATAAATTAGATGGCTGATAAATGTCGATAAGCATTAAAATACTCTACCAGATCTAGGTAGCACACCGACAACGATGTCCTATTAGGAGCAGCATTAATTGCAATCATGAAGGAAAGCAAGAAGTGGCGTCCATGCGTCTTCAATGCCCTCAGCTCAACAACTAAGACGTCACTCCCGAACCGTTTGGATCCATCACTCTGCATCCACCTTGTGATTTCTCCATACCTTGCTCTCATGCACCATTCATTTCGCTTGCCTCCCCCTCGACTTTGGTGAATTCCTTGGCTAAATGACCCTCCCTTGTCTCATTCCATGACCTTCACTTCCCTGTTTGGTTTGGTCATTCTTTCGTCCCTGTCGACAATGTTCTCATTCACCTTGGCTTCTCTCTTTGCATCCCTCAGCCTGCAACAATGATCCGAGAGCTTGGAAGAGCACATAGTGGTGGCGGTGGTCATGGTCGAGGGTGCCCCTCGAAATCCATGGATTTACAAGAATGCATAGCTCTTCGACCCAGAGATGTTGGCTCACATCCATCGCACAATGGCTTCGTTGGAAGCGAGGGGAGAAGACTCATAGGCAATGGACATTGGGCCATCAGGTTCGACATCTGTGGAAACAGGAGCAAGCCAGAGAAGGGACGACCCAAAAGATGGTGGAAGTCAATGCTTAAGTTAATAGCATTCATCAATCTCTGCGCCATATATCCGGATGCTTTGGCATTTCCTTTCCACCTGTGCCTCTTTCACCTTCTTCCTCCGGCTCGCAGGATAGCTTTGACATCCATTCCTTCTCTCCTCCATCTCACTCCCCTTCTCTCATGGTCGATGATATGCATCTCCAAAGCCAGGTGGGTCAGAACGCAAAGAAGGAATTGGCTCAGCAGGAATCAAGCTCGTATGGTTGCCTCAATATGGAGGAGAAGCCGAAAGATGCCGCTGCTTAGACAACTGTCTACAAGGCACAAGAGTTCTCCTCAAGCTCCAAAGGCAAGTAAGTGGTTTGTCTAGACAATTAGTGTTTTTCTTGCTCCATCTCTTTATATTTCTATGCACAACAATCAAAGGCATTTATGTAACTTTGTTAATAGATTTTTTTGCAATCTTCCCTTGCACTTTGTATGGACTAAGTACTATAATACATATGCTTTCATTAAGGGATCATCTGGTTTCCCCTTGGTGATAGATGGTCCCAAATCTGCTACTCCCGACATTATTCTGGCTGTAGGTCTACTAGTGATCTCATGCCTGTAACAAATGTAAACTATGCTTGCTAATATAAAATCCCCTGCTTGCTTATCAAAAGAAATTAAGCATCAAAATACATACTTCATCATACATTTCAAGTTGCTAAAATTAAAAAAACCATAAGAATTAACTAAATTATAACTTTATTTAATAATAATAATAATAATATTATTATTATTATTATTATTAATGATAAAAAGAATTAATTTTTTTCCCAAAGGAAAAATCATAATTTTATTAAAAAATAAAATTGCATGTTGTATATGCTCAAGTGCATTCAATCATACTAGTCAAAGTTGGGGCACCAGAAAATACAATGACATAAAGCAATGTCATAGAACAGTAAAAACACCATTGGGACTATGTAAAAATACTTAGTTACCCCTTCTGGCCTTTCTTCTTTTCCACTTTCTGTGAACCTCCTAGATTAGGAGTGGCATTTACAATTGCTAGTTGATTTTCTTCTACTATCATTGGATTTTTCTTATATGAGTTCGAGCTCTCAAATACACGAGTTTGTTTGTACTCTTCCATCTCCTTCTGCATAATTGGGATTGTAAATCTTGCTGCTTCCAGACTTGTCGAGATTGTGACCATTCATCCTTCTTGTTTGCCTCCTCCATCTGGTATTATTTCTTATGAATTTTGATTGACCTTAGGGATGGGATTACCCACTTCTCCTTCATCCTCTTCTTTTGAGAGATCTTGCTCTGGAAATTGCCTACCCTTGGGCTTTTTTGCTTGTTTCATTTTCCTTCTTGAATCTTTCTTTGCTTCGGGACATGAATTTGAAGATGGCCTGTTTGTAGACATATTCAACATCTACATGCCGCATTTTCAAAATCTAAAAAATGGATCCAACTTTTCTTGTCACGTAATAGATGAATGCTATCAGGTAGACCTTTACTAAGGTCTACCTCCACATAGATTTCTGGTGGAAGTGAAGATTGCTTCTTCAATTCTCTGTGTATTTGCCTTTATATACTTTCTCACCGTGTTTCCAATTCCTTCTAGAACTTTTTGATGCAAAATATGAATAGGAAGATTATGCAATCTAAACCACACTGGCATTTGGATACCATCATTGTATTTGCATCAAAATACGGGAACCATGGGATTATAAAAATACCTGCAGATCCCCAGAACCATGGCCTCTCTTTCAAAGAAAAATATTTGTCCTTCTTTGTTTCAAATTTAACAATGAAAAACCCCTAGAACATAGATGAATATCACAATTTACCGTCCAAGTATGAAAAACCCACTCAAAAAGCTCCGTTTGTTTTGGCCAAAAGCCATTAAATTTGCAAATTAGTGTTCGAGATTGGAAATTTCCACTAATAACATTTACCTTTGATAGATCTACCGCCATTTCTGGGATTTGATTAGCTATTCCACAATGTAGGGGCAAGGAATATTGAGATTTTGATATGGTTTAACTAGAGCTCCAGTCTTCCCTTTAACTGCATCTTTGAAAGATGTGGATCCACAAATTTCTTTGAGTTTAGATTGGGTGACCCTCCCCTCATCCTCAACCTCAAAGAAATAGTGAAGTCCTTTCCCACTCCATAATCCTCCAATGTTGACTTATCTTGAAGCACCTTGTCCTTATATTCGAGTACCTGAAAGGCTTATTGGAATACCCATATGGGACTGGATAACATACTTCAGATTTTCCACAAGACCCCCTTCCCGAATCCAAATAATAATAGACTTTCCATATAGATTTTAATAAAAATTTGAAAATTTACCTTCCTCTGCTGTCTCAACCCTAAATCTCTGCCAGATTCAGGGACTTTTTGGGCAAATCTAGGTTTTGAGGACTAATTTTTGTTGAAGAATCTAGGGCACATGTAGTTAATGAGATTCTTCTATGACTTGATAACTATTTGTGGGGCATTTTTATTTTTCTTATAAGCACAATCTTCTCTTTGACGTTATTAGAGTGTGTTCTTATTTCATCAAATAGTTACCAAAACAAAGAGACAAGGACACAAGAGGTTGGCATTTTGCTAGGGCCAAAACCTCTCCCTCTTGGAGAGGAAAACCTACACATAATTCTTCTTATAGAGATTCCAATTGATGAACTTAACCATGACCCTAGACCTAATTGAGCCTCTCCAAGACCAAGACATCCATTTTGTTCTTAGCTGCTGCTAAGATCTTCATTTTCATTACACCATGAGATCTTTGTTACTGCTACAACACCATTGCTGCACCTTCACTGAGATATTCGTAACGAGGTCATTATTGCTATTCTTTTGTTCACATCTTTACTGAGATCTTTTCTTGTTCTGAAATCATCATTAATACTAAGAAATCTCGATATTGAAATATATATAAATATATCTATGACAACTGTATCGAGATCCTTTCGTGATCAATACTTGCACCAAGATTATGACTTCGTTTACTTCATCTTCAATATGTCGAGATAAAGTATGCTTGCACCAATATCATGACTTAGTTCCATATGTCGAGACAGAGTATGTTTGCACCGAGATCATGACTTCATTTAATATGTCGAGATTGTGAACATATGATTGATATCTTAGTCTTTATAATTATGTTGTGTCTATCTCTCTTCGAGACCATCATTATTATGTCGTGACTGTGTACTGAGGCAAAGATTGCGTTCCGAATTTGCACGTGTCTGTTTCACAACTATCAAGAGACGATGACTGAGATGTCACGTGATCCTTTATCACAGGTGTGCAAAGACTTCGATCCTGAGATTATTATCACCGTGGAGGAGACATAGCGTCTACCGAGAGAGAGCATTGAGGCAGGGATGCCGAGACAACTTTTGCGTGGAGATAATTCCGCTGAGACAGAGTGTGTTCCTCCTTCACTGATACAGAGTGTTGAGATTATGTTTGCATGATACTGTTATACCCATCGAAGATCGTAGAATCCTTCTTCTATCGAAGCATTGTAACCTTGTCTTCATGCGAGGTTTCTTTATCTAATGTGCCATCGAAGCTTCAGAATTGTATCTGAATTCTTCTTGCTTTGACTCTGAGTTCACACGCCAATTTATAGTGGTTTGACCCACCTATTTAAGCCGACATTTCATGGGGAATCATTGTGACTTATTCTATGAGCCGACTTGTCATCTATAGGCTGACTTTCACATCATTTTTGCAGACATACTTCTTCTTTGGAGGATGGAGCTTGTCTTGGAGGGCTAATTAACATTAGGTTTCCCCATGTAAATTACATAAATGCTCAAGAAGAGCTCTTCAATATAATATTGACTCTTTGACTTTCGTAGACCTATGGAATGAGCAAGAAACTCGTTCATATTAATTATAAAAAATAATAATTCTTTTTCTTGACAAGTACAAAGATCAAAATTACATTGACAAATACTTAACCTAGTAACCCTTTTTCTTCAACACTTTCTAAGTGGTTTGCCGCTAGATCTGGTGCAATGTAGCAGATCTAAGGACGAGGGACTTGAAATTTTTTCTCCTGTACAATCATCTCCTCCTCTGCAAGCAGATCTAGGATGGGAGGGTGTAGATCTAATGTTGCAAAATTGGCCCCACATGAATTTGGCAAAGAAGAGTTTAGATGTACCAATGCCTTTTGAATTTGATCTACATCAATGAGCCCAGAGGAAATAGCCTTTGCCCGTTCATCAAAGCTGATCCTCCTCTTGTGGGAATCCCATTCATGAACAAACTCTTGAAAACTACCCAACGATGTTTCTTCCACTCGAATGGAAATCTTAACTGGCCATTCATGGAGCTCTTTGCGAACCTTTTGTTGGGAGTCATAGTAATTGTCGACGTCTGGATTCCAAGTTTTAATGCCATACAATATTAGATCCTGGAACTTAATGAGTGGGGTTTCTTTGGGCCGCTCCTTGGGTGCTATAGATCTGTTCGCAACCAGATCTGCCATGTCTGTCAGAGACTACAATGGCGTCAACCAAAGCCTCCTTGCATTCACAAACCCTTTCCATCTCTCCAAGAGTCCACCAGTTCACATCAATTAATATTAAATTAAACATATATACATTTTAGAAAATATGTAACAAGATTCTTGACTATGGATATTCACCCCCACTTTATCATGGAGATTCTTAATTTGTAAATAGGCTTTGTTACAATACCATGGCTTATCAATACCACATGCCCAAAAATCCATAACTCATTTCATATGACATTTGTTCATATGATGTCTTTCTTAATTAATGAATTTAATTATAAGGGAAAAAATGTATAACTGCTTTGCTAATAAATCTCAACCTTTGATTTGTATATACTACTAAGAATATTTTAATATATTCCATGGAAGTTAAATCCCTACCATCCACTTAATAATTATTGGTAATTAAATTAAAATTTTGGAAGCTCTATTCCAAAATAGGTATCCCTATTGGCATAATTATTATTTTTATTTAATTCTAACACACCATTACAACATCTCCCTTATAATGGACTGTAAAGCATCTCTTAATGCAACAAACCTATGTTACTTTTTGTTAGCTTCCCTATGTTGTAGAAATAAACCTTGTAAGCAACATATGTAAACATATGTAAACAACATACTACATATCTAAACAACATATCCCACGCTCAAAGGTGTTGGGAGTGATGTTAATGTACATTCAGTACACAAATAGAAACACCAACATAGTCATTACATACTCCAATGATGGCCTCGTTACCCACCATTTTGTGGGTGATATCCCTTGAAGATTTTTTTTTCTCGAAGATGGTCCTTAGTCGGTAGCCAACAACTCCTTATAGTCACCAACGAGCTCATTGTGTCGTTTCTTCGCCACCTGAGCCAACCATGTGGTCCGTCGCTCATCTGCAATGATCGTATGTTTGACGGTGGGCCTCCCAAACCTAAAGGTATGCCTTATCATTTAGAAATTGAGTATTGTAGTTTGCCTATCATGGAAACTTCTGGGCATGGATTAGTGGGGGGATTCATGTTGATTTGGGGTAGCATCGGATGTGCTCTAGCCACGAAAATTGGTGGAGAGATTAAAGCACATGAGATCTCCAAGACCTAGAAATGGTTTGGCCAGATTCTAAACGGTTTGGGAGATATTAAAATAATTAATATTTTTAATGGAGTTCTTAAGTCTAAATTTAAGAAAAATAAAATATTAATCGATATTAATATAAAACTGGGTTAGAATGGTCCAAAAGTCATGGATCAAGCCAAATCTAATCTTATCTGTTGATTAGAGATTTATTCTCGGCCGTTGATGGATCAACGAGAAAAGTATAAGAGGAGGCTTGAGGGTCAGTTGAAGAACACACCAAGAGAGATCAAGAACTTGATTTTCTGGGCAGGTTTTGCTGAGGAAATTGAGTGAGTGATCAAAGTTGTAGCTAAGGGGCAGTGAATACATAGGAGAGAGACATAGTTAGTACCAGGAGGATCAGCGCAGAAGCCGAGAGAGGTCGACGCAGAGCTAGCGAGAGGCGACGCACAAGCATCCAGAGGCCACGGGAGGCAGCCAGGAGCTCCGCAGAGCTAGAGAGAGCTAGTGTGTGAGACTCATAGGCTCTAGAGGCTGACGTTGGGCCAGAGAGGCTGACGCAGAGCTGGGAGTTTTTTCGTGGGACAAACTGTGAGTTGGATAACCGGATAAGGTGACGCAGTCCCTATCAGAGTGACGCAGAGCAGCAGAAGTTGCATTGTTGTTGTGGGATCGTTCATCCAGTGATTTAGCTAGAATACCCGTCTCCGACTGAGAGGTACTACTGCCAAGGGCATTCTTTGTTTGGTGAACCATTTTTGGCACGTAGGTTGTATTCTAAAATTACATAATAATAAAACCCTCTAAATAGTTGCACTAGTTTTCCCGCATTGGGTTTTTCTGGGGATATTAGTCCAAAAACAACGGTGTCACTTGTGTGCTTGTTTACTCTCAGTTGTTGATTTGTATGTGTTGATACTGTGCTTGTATTTATTTTCAGTATTTACATGGTAAATAACTTGTTAAGTAATAGAACACGTAGGAAGAAATAAATCAGATAACACATAAAGAATTTCTAACGGGTTAAACTTAGAAATTCCAACAATTCGACGGAAAAAATGTGCTAGGTCTGTGCTCTTGTCCCCTAGACCTTTTTTGGGTATTAACCTTGGATTCTAGTCTCATGGGATCTCTTTTACTGACCATTTAGCTCTAGGGATGGTATTTCGTGGGAAACCCCGATTTTGTTTGTGTGTTCCCACTCCCTTATTTGCTTATATTTCCCTCTTTCCTTATTACCCCATTCATCATTTCTCCCACCTGGGTCCACATTCCTCCATTAGGTTTCACATAGGGCTAGCTTGCCCCTTCCCCTTGCCCAAACCTTGGGTCATGGCTTGGAATGAAGCCCAAAGGTTGATGCAGCTAAAAAGAAAGATAAAGCATATTTCGTCACATTTAACAGGAAAATGTACCACAAAATGCAAAAGATGGCCGGGACAAACACATTTAGCACATGGGAAAAAACCAATACATGAGCTCTAGCCCATCATCATGGCCATCACCTTGGCTCCTACAAGTTCTATGAACCTCCTTCATCATATAGGAACCCATGATTGTCCCAACCCCTGGTGGGCAATGAACTGCCCTACCTTTAAAGGGGGTATTCACTGCTATGTCTTATACATCATGCTCTTACCGCTTGAGCCCTGAGCAGTTAATAAAATAAAATCATAAAAAGGAAAAAGGCATATAAAGAAGGATGGAAAAATCAAGGCCAGGGCACCTCATGTACCATGATTGCTCCCTCCTATACATTATAAACCCAAGTATGGGCTTCCATCTTATAACTACCCTTGTACCCCAGCATGTGACCCAGGGATACCCCTTCTCATTCCCCACTTCATTCACCTATCTGTCACATGCCACCATCTTTTGAAGGATGTACCTTGACTATATTATCCCCTTTAGAAGTAGAAACCACCTACTAGGATCATTGGTTAACCTCGTTTGGAGTTTAGGAGACATAGGCACATCCCGAGGCCCGTTATGGAAGGGCATGCCATTATGAAGTCCCCACTTGTGGTGCATGATTGGTAAGCTCATTTACTCTATTTCTCTAATGACTTGTTGAACTAGAAGGCCAACGAACTCATTGGATCTTATGTAGGATTGCAGATGGTCTCCATTTTGGGTTTGGTCTCCCTATATGGGGTCCTAATCCTCCAGAGGGTTACATTGGCACATGTAGGGTGTGCGTTGAGAGCCATGGGCTTTCACAGCAGCAAACGACACTCCATGGATCCCATGTTAGGTCCTCATAATACTAATGATGCCCCCATTAATATTGTAGTTGTATCCCTTATTAATATTGTTATGCCCCTATTGTCCCCATATTGTTATTACTGTGTCCCATAGAATCTCTCTATTGTTATTTTTGTGCCTTTATATTATTATTGTTAGGATGACTTGGTTATATTGTGACCCCTTAGACTCCTATATATAGAAAGGAGGTTTTGTCATTTGAATCATCCAAGAATTGTTCATTTGTGTAATGTAAACGAGGTTGCCCCCTCGAAGAAGTTGAGTTCTAAGACGTTCAACTATATTTTCTATCTTTTTGTGAGCTGGTTTCATAACATTTGGTATCAGAGCTTTGGAATCTAGGGTTTTGCTACTCTAAATAGGTCATCGTGGCATTTTCGCTATAACTTTTTTCTGCAACGTTTCAGAAGCGAAACAAAAAACCCATTTGAGACGAAATTGCGCTGAACCTCAGGTCCGAATTTCATAAATTTTTGCACTATATTTGCGGAGATATGATATGAGGAATTTTGCCTTTTTGCAAACTCCTGAATTACATTTCAAATAGGTGACATTGGGAAAATCGGCATAACTTTTGTTTCGAGCATCGGATTGAAATTTCGTAAGAAGTTACAAAAAGAGGATGGACTTTAGTTTCCTATGTATATTTTTCAAATACGAAGGTCAAAACAGTGACAC
>APFE031286045.1:0-17869 GCA_000404065.3 Pinus taeda | reverse complement strand
CATCGATCTTCATTCAAGGATGGAGAATCTTGGCACGCATCTAAGGTACTCTAGTTAATTCATGCTGATATTTGTGGTCCTACGAATACATCTTCAGTTACTGGTTGCAAATATTTTTTGCTTATTGTAGATTATTTTAGTAGAAAGATGTGGGTGTACTTTCTAAAACATAAATCTGATGTATTTAGTATCTTTCAAAAGTTTAAGTCCTTAGTTGAAAAAGAGTCTGGTTGTAATTTCATAACTCTTAGGATAGATAACGGGGGGAATTTTGTTCTTCTGCTTTCTCCAACTTCTGTGATACCCATGGTATCAAACGCCAATTAACTACACCCTACACTCCTCAGCAGAATAGTGTTGTCGAACGTCGCAACCGTACAGTTGTTAAAATGGCTCATTCCATGTTACAACACAGGAGTGTTCCAAACAAATTTTGGGCTGAAGTAGTGTTTACTATTGTCTATCTTCTTAATCGATCACCTACTCAGGCTGTTAAGGGGAAGACTCCAGAAGAGGTTTGGTCTGGTCGTAAACCTAAGATCAATGACCTCAAAGTGTTTGGCATATGTTTGGATTCCAGCTGCTAAGCGCTCTAAGTTGGATTCCAAAAGCCAGAAACTCATGATGGCAGGGTACAATGATCACCACAAGGCCTATAGGCTGATAGCTATAGACACTGATCGTCTTATCTTCAGTCGGGACGTAGTATTTGATGAAGACAAAGGGTTCTTTTAGTCTCCTCCTTCTGAGCAGTGTTCTGAGGATCAGCCTCACTATGTTCTTCTTCCATTAGGTCCACCTGATGGGAGGGATGATGCAGCATCAGTATTTGATGATGCACAATCTAAGTTCCCTCTGGAAAATAATCCTCCTCCCGCTACTCCTGTTGATCCTAAGCCTCCTCCACCTACTCCAGATATTGGTTCTTCTACTCTCTAGCATAAATGGTGGGTTAAAACTATTGGTGATCTCTAAGATAATGAGCTCGAGCTCCTTTAAGGTAGAACTTCCAGAAATAAGAGCAAATAGCAGCCTACAGTAAATTTTGCTCTTATGGCTAACCTACATAGTGTTTGTAAAAATTTCTGTTTTTCCCACCCCGGTTTTTTTTCAGTTTCTCCTTATCTCTCCCTTTAGTTAAATGCCCTTTCCAATAACCATAACATTCAACGAAGCTGAACAAAAAAAAAAAAAATAAATTTTGCTGAAAACACAAATTCTGGAAAATTTACAGAATGCTAGAAATTGCAGAAATAAAAATCAGCAGTAATAAACAACCATTAAAACACATTAAAACGCTGATATTTTTGGTCAACGTGACCCTGGAGAAACCCCCTACAACTCTTGGGGAAAACCAGTTTGAGAGCTCTTCTTTATTTCTGAAAAAAGCCTTTTTACAGCAAGAAAATATTCAGCAAAAATCAGCAAGCAAACTTTTACAACTTATCTCAGCCTTGCTAAAAAACTGCCCTGCTGAAACTTCGCTGTTGTTACTCCGCTGCTGAAACTCCGTTGTTGATACTCCGCAGCTCACTGTCCAGAAATCTCCCTTGCTCTCTTGCTCTCCTTCTCTCAATCTGCTCATGAAAGAATTGAATCGAATGTGATCTTTTCCTCTTTTTCCTCCCTTAATATAAACTCCAAATGACTTTTGGGTGATCCAAGTGACTTTTGGGTGATCCCTAAATCCAATGGCTGAAATAGATTTAGATCAATGGCTGAGATTAAATGCACATTTAAATCTCACTTTCTATTTTTTTATTCACCCCACTTTAATAAAGACCCACTTAGTCATTTATTTCCAAAGTCACTTTTCCTTTCTAATTTTTCATTGACTTTATAAAAGTCACTTTAAAATTAGACTTAGTAACTTTATCACTTAAAGTCACTTTTAAATTAGATTTTAACTTTATAAAAATTATAAAGTCACTTTAAGAGAAAAACTAAAATCTTTTGGACACTTTTCCCTAGACCAAAGATCAAAGCCTAACGGAACTACCTGTCCTCCGGTACCAAATTTCAACAGAGAATGCAGAAATCAAGAAGCAAGTGCAAGAGTTGCTCGGGAAAGGGTTCATCAGGCCTAGCATATCACCATGTGAGTCACCAATCGTTTTGGTGAGAAAGAAAGAAAGCTCATGGAGAATGTGCATTGACTATCGAGCACTGAATAAGATAACAATAAAAAATCCTTATCCCGTTCCTTGCATAGATGATCTTTTAGATCAATTAAAAGAAGCTGTTTATTTCACCAAGCTGGATTTGCACAGTGGATACCATCAGGTCAGAGTTGCAGAGCAAGATGCATGGAAGACTGCTTTCAAAACAAAGCAGGGATTGTATGAATGGCTGGTTATGCCTTTTGGCTTAACTAATGCTCCTGCTACTTTCATGAGATTAATGAATGATGTACTCAGACTTTTTCTTGATGATTTTGTTATTGTGTATCTGGATCGTTTTGAGTTTTAGTAAAACGTGGGAAGAACATTTAAAGCATGCTAAGCAGACATTAGATGTTTTGAAAAGAGAAAAACTTTATGTTAAACTCGCAAAATGCGAATTTGGCAAAACATCTCTAAATTATTTGGGTCATATAGTAGGGGGTGGTGAATTGAAAATAGATCCCTCTAAGGTGGCAGCCATTGTAAACTGGCCTAAACCCAAGTCTGCTACAGAAGTGAGAAGCTTCTTTGGAGCAGCACAGTATTGGAGGAAGTTCATTTCTAACTTTTCCTCAATTGCAACTCCCTTACATGCTTTGACAGGATTGATCTAGGTGTTTCAGTGGGGAGGCAAACATCAGAAAGCCTTCGACACTTTGAAAAAAAAGATTAGTACATCACCTGTACTAGCACTGCCAGATCTACAAAGACCATTTGAGATCCAAACTGATGCTAGTGACTATGCCATGGGAGCAGTGTTGACACAACACGGTAAACCCATATGTTATCATTCTGAGACTTTTAATCCTGCAGTGGTTAACTATCCTACATATGATAAAGGAATTGTATGCATTAGTTCAGAGTGTGAAAAAGTGGAAACATTACTTAATGGGCAAAGAGATAGTGATACGTATTGATCATTGATCACTTCAATATCTACACTCCCAAACTAAGTTGCAGCAATCAAGACATTATAGATGGATGGGTTTTCTACAACAGTTTCATTTAGTCATCAGATATAAAAAGGGCATACATAACAAGGTTGCAGACATGTTATCTAGACCTATTATAAATGCATCTACCATACTTAAGCACAACTTTGTGCTACATGAAAGCTACATAGAACAATATACTCAGGATATGGACTTTAAAGATGTATTTGCAACTTTGAGTCAAGGCAAAAGAGTAGAAGAATTGGACTATCATGTGAAGGACCGACTCTTATACCATTGTGGGAAACTCTGCATTCCACAAACTGAGAGGATAAAGATAATTAGGGAAGCACACACTTCTCTGATATCAGGTCACTTTGGGGTAAGTAAAACAGTTGCACAGCTGCAAAGGTTCTACTATTGGCCGAAAATGAATGAGACAGTTTCTAGATATGTAAGAGGGTGTGCCATGTGTGCCAAAAGCAAGCCCAACAATAGAAAACTAGGTTTGTACACTCCACTGCTAGTTCCTTCTCACCCTTGGGAAAGTGTTTCCATGGATTTTGTTGGAGGACTGCTTAAGTCTAGGTAAGGTCATGATTATCTATATGTTATTGTGGACAGGTTCAGCAAAATGTGTATTTTGATACTTTGTAGTAAACAGATTACAGCTAAACAAACTGCAAAATTGTTCTTTGAGCATTTATGGGTTCATTTTGGATTGCCCACTTCGATTATATCTGATCAATACACCCGATTTATGGGGAAGTTTTGGTCGAGTCTGTGGGAACTGATGGACACCAAATTAAAGAAAAGCACAACTTTTCATCCACAAACAGATGGCCAGACAGAAGTAGTTAACAGGACAGTGATCTAGTTATTGAGAGGATATTGCAGCAAACATCCTAAGCTTTGGGATGAACACTTGTGTTATGTGCAACATGCTTACAACAAAGCCAAACACTTTTCTACACAGAGATCTCCTTTTGAGACCTGTTTCGGTTTCACATCAAGGTCTCCTTTGGATTTTGTCTTTGGTAGAGATGCCATGGTTGATAGACATAGTGATGTGGACAAGGCAACTAGGTTCATTGAACAGAACCAGGAGATCCACTAGGCAGTACAGGAACAACTGGAAAAGAGCCAGGCCAAGTACAAGGCTAGGCATGATAAGCATTGGATGGAGCATAGTTTTCAAGTTGGAGACCAAGTCTGGCTGTATATCAGCAAGGACAGGATGCAAGGTGAAGGTAAAAAGCTAAAACCTATCAGGTATGGACCCTTCAGGATACTTGAGCAGATTGGTGAAAATGCTTTTCGCCTTGATCTACCAGCTTACATGCACATCTACTTAGTTGTAAATGCAGATTGCTTGAGATTGTTTGAACCTTCAATGATTGAGGACCTTGAAGAGCAAAGTCAATTGCCTTCTGTTGATGACCTGCTACCTGAATATCTTAATGAATTGCAGGAAGACACAGTGCTAGATAGGAAGGTAAGGATGCCGCGCAAGGGAGATGTGGAATACCTCAGGATTGGGCTTAGAGGTTCAAAGTCGAGTAGTGCAAAGTGGATTGAGATTGGACAAGTGAGAAAGCAATACCCTCACTTAGTCGATGCTTGAAAACCAACTTTTGGTGGTCCAAAAGCTTTTTCAGTGGGGAGGCCGTGATCCGAATTGGATCCATAAAGAACTGTAAAAAAACCATGATTGTATCAGGTCGGGACAAAACATTAAAGAATTCCAAAACAACGATAAAAAACACCCTGAGCCAATGGAAGCTAGCGCGGAATGACGAGGACCTCGGTCAAAGCACGTTGACCGAGGCCCATGGAGATTGCGCAGAAGGCCGAATTAGCCCCTGGGAGCCCCGGATCGGTAAAATAAGGAGGTTTTTGATGCGTGATTAGTGCTTAGCCTGAGCACATGGACTCATGGCGAACCAGAGAACCCCGGGCGGAAAAGGAAAAAAGCGCTAAACGTGCAAAGGTGGGACCCGCACTCTGGAAACCAGCGGTATTGATCGGGGTGCCCTCAAATGGTAAGAGGTTTTGGACGAGAGCGGAGCGATTCCATACATCGATCGACGCGTGGCAAGCGGAGGTGAGAGAAAACTGCCGTTGATCGCGCGCTATCGGTTGAGCAAGTCAACCGCGCAGGACGTGCGTATGACGTTGGATCTGGGGGACCCAGATCGGACGACTGAGATTGCGCCCGATGGAGGAAGCGGAATCGATGAAGGATTACGTCACGTTTGTAAAGATTTGAGGTCCTTTTGACTGCCATGGTGGAGGAAAGACTCCATCCACGACGTAACTGAAGAAACGAACCGACGAAGCAAGATGGCGCTGTTTAGAGGAGGACACATGGCCACTCCCTGAGCGTTCATGATGACGCCAAACAGGGAACTCCAAGTGCAGCTGCAGAAGGTGAATCGATAGAGGCGGAAGAGGATCCGAATAGGCACGGGAACGAATGGCTAAAAGCCATGAACAAAGACAAAATACACACAGTTAGTTTTTTTTAGAGTCAGTCAGAGTAAACCCCGAGAGGAGGACTGAACACTAAGAGACAAAAACTAGAGAAGAAGGCAGTAAAGCAAAAGTAGAAAGAGACAGAGGGCTGAGCTGCCCAGCGGCAGCATCGAGCACCAGAGAGCTTGAGAGATTCAAGCCATTCCATAGAGGAATTTGTCTGGATTGAGCACCACATTTGGCTCTTTCCACTATTGACTAGAAGGTCACAGAGCTGGCAGGAAGAAGAAGAGTTTGTGTACTCTAGTGGCTTGGGGAATTCAAGAACCACCCTGCCAAGCAAACGTGCTTCAGGAGAACTCACCTTGAGTCCCTGCATTGTAAATCTCTGCTTAAAGACAGAATAAAACAAGGCCACCATTGAAAGCTGGACCAGAGATGTAGCCCTGGAGAATAGAGTGAACTCCTTATAAAAAATTCTTGTGTCTTTGTGTTTGCTTACTGTATTTCTTTGCTGTCTTTCCATTTAAATGTCTGTGTATTGGCAATCTGATCGATCCGTTGCTTACATAACACAGGACACACACCAGTACACGAGTCTGTAATACTTTTGTTTAATAAATTTTCAACTGATGTCACTCATAGGGTGATTATCTGAGCAAAAGATCATTTGGTTACTTGCATTGCTAAGTTGAAGAAGTCCAAGGATATCAAGGACAAGCTAGTTGGGATGTATGACGTCAACAATTTGAATTACATTTTTTCCTTGAAGAATCAACTCAAGGACATTAAGATGAATAAGGGGGAAACTGTGCAGTCATATGTCATGAGGATATCCCAACTTAGGGATTAGTTGTAGACGGCTAGAGAACCTATATCTGATAGAGACCTAGTGCTCGCTACTCTTGAAGGCCTTCCTCCTTTTTGGGAAACCTTCGTTACTACTTAAGCAACAATAATAAGTTCTCGAAATTTGATGAGCTCGTTGGCAAGTGCACTCAAGAAGAACCAGGATGATATCTAGAGGGAGAATTCAAAAGCATGAAGGAGATCCCTCTGCATTTGCTGCACAAGATAAGAAAAGGAAAGGAATAAGAAGACCATTTGGTTCAAGAAAGCTTGTCCTTGAATCAAAGGACTCCAATAGAAGATTAAGGAAAATTGAATGCTACAATTGTCACAAGCATGGTCACTATGCACGATATTGTCCAGAAAAGAGAGATGCTCCAAGGTCCAACTACAACAACAATCATGGCTTCAACAACAACATTTTTAATGATAGAAGAAGAGGCGATGATAGAAGAAGAAGAGGAGATAGAAGAAGAAGAGATGCTCTTGATGATCGTGAAGAAGGCTATCGTCCTCAAAGAGATCAAGAATCTCAAGGTATGGAAATAATGTAGCTGCCACTCAATCTGAATATATTCTTATTTCTGCTCTTTCTAGTTCCTCTCTTGTGGATTTGTGTGGTAGTTGGCTGGTAGATAGTGGGGCTTCTAGACATTTCTTTGGGTACCGGAAGGTCCTCTCAAATTTGGCTGAGGGGGAGACTATTCTAAAGACCATCCTTGGGAAAAACTCCACTTATCCTGTGAAGGGTTTTGGTTTTGTCACATTTCATTTATATTATGGGGAAATCATTCGTCTTCATGATGTTGTGTATGTTCCGGGATTAAAAAAGAACGTTGTATCCATATCTACCTTGGAAGACAAAGGAATGAGAGTTTCCTTCAGAAGAGGAAAGGTCCTCAAGTGACCTATGGAATCTTGCATGAGGTATGCTTCACCTTGGGATCTAGAATTGAAGGACTCTATAGAGTCAATGGAAGATCGTTGCAAGCAATGGTACATGATAACAATCATCAAAGTGAGCTATGGCACCAAAGGTTTGCTCATCTTCACTATGAAGCCTTGCCCAAAGTAAGGAAGATGGTTTCTAGAATGCCTGAAGTTCAAACTAAGCATGATGGGGTATGTTCGGGATATGCCTGTGGAAAGAAGTCAAGAGGACCATTCCCCTCTGACAAAAGCAAGACCAATGATATTCTACAACCCATACATTCTTATTTATGTAGACCCTTGCCGGTAAAATCTCTGGGTGGCTATCTATATTACATAAGCTTTATGGATGAGTTCTCCTAGTGGATATTCTACTTGAAGCACAACGATGAAGCATTTGATATGTTCTAGGATTTCACGAAACTAATAGAAAATCAAACAAGTAAAAGAATCAAGGTCTTCAGGTCTAATAATGGTGGAGAATACACTTCTAATGAATTCGTTGACTTTTGCAAGAAGGTTGGAATCAAGAAGGAAACTGTTGTACCATATAATCCCGAGCATAATGGTGTGGCTGAAAGAAGGAATAGGTCCATCATTGAAGCTGCCTGAGCGATGTTGCATGATCAAAAGCCTCCATTGTTCCTCTAGGGAGAAGCCACTAATGCAGTAGTTTATTTTCAAAATAGGATTCCTCATCAAGCCCATGGTGACAAGACTCCCAAAGAAATGTTCACAGGTATCAAGCCTGATGTTGGACACCTGAGAATCTTTGGCTGCCCCGTGTACTTCCATGTGCCAAAGGACAAGAGCAACAAGCTAGAAGCCACCAGAAAGAAAGGTACATTTGTTGGATATTGTGACAATTCTAAAGCTTTTAGAATATATGTGCCTAGTCAAAGGAATATCGAGTTTAGCAGGGATTTAACTTTCGATGATGATGATGCCTTTAGAAAAGCAAAGGATATCCATCTTCCTCCTGTTGAAAAGAAGGATGATGACATGGACCTACTAGAAGGTCCTTCTGTGCCTGAACTTGAGAAGGATTTTGCTGATGAACCCATGGAACCTATGGACCTCTTGGATCCCCCTTCCATGTGATCTTCCTACCAGGAAGAGACCACTTTGGCTTCATGATACTTTACAAGATGTTGAAAGATATGTTGTTGCTAGCGGAACCTGCGGGGAAAGTAAGAAGCCATGCCGATACTGGGGATATTTTGTGGCTATGAGCTCCATCATACAGACTGTGTTACTGCTCAAACTAGAAGGGGTCCAAGGGGGGGATCCTATAGAGAAACTAATAGGTCAAGGGGCAAGTGTCACCTCAGCTAAAGCTCCTTGCTCTTTACGCGATTTCACCTACGAGAGGAGTCCGGGTATGAGAGGAATCACAAGAATATATGGGTCAATGGTAAGATATGGTGATTCCTAAATCCTATTCACAAGAGAGGCTCAAATAATTGACTTGCTTAATTTGAAAACAAGGTGATTGGCTCTCTAGGAAGGGCTATGAGGATACCCATACCTAGGGTTGGAGGATATGCCTTGACAATGGGCTTCCTAGGCTTAAGGATCCTTGGGGAGAGATGGATTCTATGTAATCCTTGTGGAGTTTGAGTTATATAGTTGTGGGACCACAAAGAAACCAAGTGGACCTATATTAGGTCAAGGATATGGATTTGATCAACCAAAGAGGGGCTTGACCTAATTAGGGAAGAGAATAGGATCAAAGGACTAATTTTCCTTCGAGATTTGAATGCAATGATCCCAGGGAGGACACTAACCCTAATCAACCTAGGGAAATAGATGGTCTTATACCTAGGGCTTGCTATATCTTGGTATTCCACTATCAGATTATGCTCAAACTCGGCAGACCCCTTGAGAAGACCCATCGTAGTTGTGGACCAATTTTCAAGGTGTTTGGATGGCTACAAAAGATTTTGCTTGTTGTCTTAGGTGACCCTCTAGGGTTAGGCCTAGAATTGGGAGAAGTGAAGAAAAGAAAGATAAATTTGACCACCAAGGGGATGCGAGGATCAGTGCCTTGCTTATGGGGCTTAATGGAGTCAAGATACACTAACTTGGCAGACCCCTTGAGAAGACCCATCGTAGTTGTGGACCAATTTTCAAGGTGTTTGGATGGCTACAAAAGATTTTGCTTGTTGTCTTAGGTGACCCTCTAGGGTTAGGCCTAGAATTGGGAGAAGTGAAGCAAAGAAAGATAAAATTGACCACCAAGGGGATGTGAGGATCAATGCCTTGCTTATGGGGCTTAATGGAGTCAAATACACCTAGATTGAGAATTTTTGTGAGCTAAGGAGCCCTAATTGACCTTCGCTAGCCTCCCAAGGGCAACAACTAGGTTAAGAGGGATTTATACTTCAAATTTGCAAAGGATTCGATGTCGTTCAACCTAAGAGGTGCCTCTAGGAACATTCACCCAATCCCTCAAAGAGTAACACATGCATTAAATCACTTATTCAAGGTCCCAGAAGAATTTTGCATTACATTAACCCATACAAGAATAATGATAACAATATACATGCATTTGCAAATAAGATAACAAGAACAAAATTAAAAGTTCACTTACATGAGAGAGAGTATATCCATTTATCAACTTTGCATTAGAAAAAAGCTCCAAAGACAATAACGAAAATCCAAATATCATAGTGCATCAAGAAAAATCCAAAAAGTTCATCCCAACAAGTGCGAAAATCTCTCAAGAGATACTAATCCAACCCACGTGATGATGAGGGGAATGAATGAGCCTCTCATCTATTTATACAATCCAATAGAGGATTCAAATAACCTAATTGGCCTAATAATGCCCCAAATAATAAAATAATGTACAATAATGACATGACTTGGTGACAAGCCCACCAAGATAGCTCAATAATACAAAGATAAAGCCTCTCAAGAGGAAAAAATAGTAAACATGATGAGTCGTTGGGCCATTGAGAAGGTCTAGTGGAGTCCAAAGTGTGCCAAGTTGAGAGAATAGGTTCCAGACACAATGATCAAGGGGTTGGCCCCTTAATAACCTAGCAAGTCACATGTGGTGTCCTAGGTGGGTGTGAGAGCACAATGACATCCTCATGGGTCTCCAAGTGAATTGGTAATCCCTGTAAACCATCGATAATGGGCTAGAATTATGGCATAAGCCCTCCCTTTATCTCCCATGGTGAGACACATCCTCATTTGGGCCATGGAACATTTGCCAAGTGTATGGTGCAAGTGTGGAGTTGGCTGGGCATGGTGATCCAGGTGTATCTTCCTCATCCAAAATGGTGGAACATGAACAATCAATTAATGGTGTTTGTTATGAACATAAAGTACGTAAAAATAGATAATAAATAGATAATAATAATAATCATAATAATAAATAATAAGTAAATTAACTAATGGTTAGTTAGTTAATAATGAAAAGGCATGTCTTAGAGACATGCATGTTCGCGAAAGGGTACTTACCTAGCTATATATACAAGACCCTCATTCTCAATTGTAATCATCCTACATCAATTCTTTATATAATATACAATTTACACTGACTATCCTATGATGGATGTATTTGTCTATGACGTATTATAATATTTCCGTTGCGTATATGACTAGTGGTCGTTACATTGGTATCAAAGCTACATCTGATCCGACCTTTGGCCATCAACCTATCGTCAACCTTGTTGTCGTCGTGATTTAAGCGTTTTGTTACACTAGTCTTGGAGATTCTCCATTCCACCGGTTTTGTCATTCAAGGCTTTGGCCAATAAACAAAAAAAAGGAAGAAAAAAATAAGATAGTCAAAGAAAAAAAGAAAAAAAAGAAAAAAGAGAATAAAGGAAGTACATATAAAGATTTAAAAAAAAATAAAAAATAAAATAAATATAGTCAGATGTAAATTTTGAAAAAGAACATTCATTTATATTAAAATGTTCTACATTATTGAAAAAGTGCATGATAAAGTTAAAAGGGAATCTTTCCAAATATATTTACAACTCTACGTAAGAGAAGGAAGAACAGATAATATTATCTTGATTCTTTCTTGAGTAGTTTACATGCCCGTGGTTTTAACAACCTGTGGTAATTTCCCATGGTATTTTCAAGGTAAAAGAAAAACAAAGGAATACAAAACTCTTTATGTGAATGATAAGTTTTACTTTTTATGTAGAGAACATTTATCGAGTCAAAAATACATAAGTGGACATATATTTTATATTATACCCCAAAGAGGTGAATAGCCATGTCTCATTAGGGTTGTAACTTTTCAAAAAAAAAAGAAATGTTATAAATAAAAGATATGTAAAGAGATGTTTTATATTATAAAGGGGTATTTAAAGAAAATTTCAAGTCATAAATTTTTTGAAAATATATTAAGTACAAAGCGGGTATTATTATAGAAGGTTACTTAAAAGAAGCCAATTGAAACAATATTTAAATATTCTTCTTAAAGTACAAAAGGAAAAAAGTGTAAATAGAAATATATAAAAATAATACAAAGGAGTTTTGAAATATTAAGGATAATATGAAATTTTATTAAAGGAGTTTTGAAGAATTATAAAAAAAATATTAAAAAGGCACTTTTAAAGGAGGCTTGAAGTACAAAGTCTAGAGGAACTTTCAATATATACCTAAAGTCATCTCGACAAAACAAAATGGGATCATTTTTTGGGATCAAAAAAATGATGGAGCTCAATTCTAAAATGACGAAGGAAGAAAGGTTTTCCTATAAAGCTCTTTCAGTTACAGATCACGAAGTAATTACATTAAAAGGAAGTATCCAAGGAAGAGAATTTAAAGTCGTCATCAACCCAAGCAACGATAAAAATTATATCAACATCAACTTGGCAAATCGACTATTAATTCCAGAGCTAAGCATTGGTGTAAAGAAAAATATTTTTGACCAAAAAGAGTATAAAATTAGTGATCTACAAGTAACAATAGGTCATTATGAGTACATATCTCAATTGCATGTTGTAAGGACGGATAAATAGACTGACATCATACTCGGTCAACCTTGGTTTAAGGGTTTGGGTACATTCATGTTAAACATAGAGAAACAAGTTTTGACGTTTCCTTGTAAAGGGAAGATGGTCATGTTTCGAGACATAACAAGTAAATCAAAATCAATAAAATCTTCATTATAAGACCTTAAGGATATCTCAGACTTGATATTTCAAGATAACAAAAGAACTATATCAAAGAAGCAAAAAGAGCTTGATGAAGTCATCTGCAGCAAGGACAAAGAAATTTCACGCGTCAGAAATCACCAAGAAAAACTACTTGAACAAGTCAAGAAAGCTAAAACATCAAAGAAGGAACTCAAGGAGCGTTTATTAGAACAACAAGAGGAAAATTTACGTTTCAAGAGCCTTAACCAAACATTAGTAGAACAAATCAAATGTTTAAAAAACGAGAAGCGTGAAGGCCAAAATAAAGTTGACTCGGAGAAATGAGGAATCAAAATTTGCTCAAACAGATTAAAAAACTTAAGGACAAAAATAAATCATTGATCAATAGGTTAAAAGAACTTGTCGCAAAGGAAGCATCAAAATCTCCATATGTAGCTATCCAAACTGAAGAAACAAACATCAATACCACTAATCTCGTAGTTCAGGCAAATCCAAACCCTATTGAAGTAAAAATGTACTCAAAGGTTGTCGTTCATACAGACGACACCCCAAATAAGGATTCAATAGTTAATTCAACAACAACAATGGCTGATGGAAATCAGGAAACTGCCATAAAAACGTTTAAGGAAGTTCAAACAAGAAAAATTCCTTATCTACATCCGAATCACAAGAGTAGACACCTTAATAAATCTACAAATCTATATCAAGCATAACATAAACAAGCTTATGTTCCGAAGAATAATGAAATAAGCTCAATCTGGTCAAACGATAACTATTCACCACACATCCACTAAGGATCAAAAGATTCCCTAGAAGATTAATCTAGGATGGTTTGATTCGTTTTTAGTACGACAATTCTGTCTATTGCTCAAAACATCATATCGTCTTATATCAACAAAGATAAAAGCTCAGAAAGAAGAAGATATTTCGAACGATAAAAGAAATTCGATCCTTCATCAGTAAGCTTTGAGGACAAAGCTTTTTGAAGGAGAAGGCAATTTTATGAACATAAAGTGTGTAAAAATAGAAAATAAATAAACAATAAATAATAATCATAATAATATAAATATAATAATAAATAATAAGTAAATTAACTAATGGTTAGTTAGTAAATAATGAAAAGGCATGTCTTAGAGACATGCCTGTTCGTGAAAGGGTACTTACCTGGCTATATATACAAGACCCTCATTCTCAATTGTAATCATCCTACGTCAATTCTTTATATAATACACAATTTACACTTACTATCCTACGATGGATGTATTTGTCTACGAAGAATTTTAATATTTCCGCTACGTATACGACTAGTGGTCGTTACAGTGTTGGGGATCCATGAAGTGCTCTCTGCTATGGTGGAGGCCCATGGTTCTCAACGCTCACCCTACAAGGTCCAATGTGACCCTATGGAGGGCTTGGATCACGTATTGGGAGACCAAACCCCAAATGGAGACCCACCTGTAATCCTACATAAGATCCAATGCGTTCTCTTGCCCTCTAGTATAAAAAATCATTATAATAATCAAGTAAAGGAGTTCACAAATCATGGATTCAAATGGGCACTTTATGGTGGCATGCTCTTCCATGGTGGGCTTTGGCATGTACAGGTGTCTCCAATCTCAATAAGGGGGTTAACCAAGGACCTTATTAGCTGGTTTCAACCTTTAAAGGGGGGTGACATGTCCATGGTACATCCATCAAGTGGTAGGTGGTATGTGACATAATGATGGAATGGAGTGGGGACTAGGGGAAGGCTCCAGGCCGCATGACATGGTACACAGGTAGCTATAATACGGGAAGGCCACACTTGGGTATATGAGTGTAGGAGGGAGAAATCGTGGTACATGAGTTACTCAGACCTTTGTTTTTCCATCTTTCTTCATATGCATTTTGCCTTTGATTGATTTTTCTTCATAACTGCTCGAGGCTGCAAAGGATGAGAGCATGATGTGTGGGATACAACAATAGATACCCCCTTTAAGGTGGGGCAGTGCATTGCCCACTAGGGGTTGGGACAATCATGGGTTCCTTAATCTGGAGGGAGCTCATAGGAACCAGGGTGATGGCCATAGATAGGGGGTAGAGCTCATATTCGGCTTTTGCCCATGTACTAAATTTGTATGTCTCGACCTTTTTTTGCATTTTTTTGTACATTTCTTGTTGAGAGTGGCCAAATTATGCTTTTCCTTTTCTTTTTAACTACATCAACCTCCGGGGCATCGTTTTAGGCTCGACCCGAAGTGTGAGCAAGGGGATAGGAGGCTAACCCTTCATGGACCTAATGGACAAATGTAGACCTGGATGGGAAAGGTGATAAATGGGGTTAAAATGAGTGGAGGGGAGTGATGTATATGGTGTCCAAAAGTGGGACCACACAACCAAAATCAGGATTTCCCTTGTAGTGCCAACCCTAAAGCTAATAGCCACTAAAGGAGATCCCACAGGACTAGGATACAAGGTTAACAACCAAATCAAGCATAAGAGACAAGAGTACAGACCTACCCCACTCTTTCCATCGAACCTCCCACCAATTCATGCCCAAAAGTGTCTAGGATAAGTAAACAAAATTTCTCAACTACATTAATGAAGAGCCATACCTTCAGGGTCAGGAGGCCCACCTTCAATGATATGATCATAACAGATGGGTGAGGGACCACATGCTGGCTCAGGTGGCGGATATAGTGGCACATCGAGCTATCTGGTGGATGCAAGGGGTTGCTGGATGCCGACTAAGGACCACCTAGGAGAAAATTTTCTCTTGTGGATATCACCCACAAAGTGGTGGGTAACAGGCTGAACCACACACCTTTGAAGAAGAAATGAAAGAACAAGTTTGGAAAGATGCTATGGCTAAAGAATATGAATCTATTATGAAGAATGATGTATGGGAAGTTGTTCTGAGACCTAAAGGGAAGTCTGTTGTGACTTCTAAGTGGTTGTACGAGGTCAAGCATGGAGTTGATGGGAGTATTGAGAAATATAAGGTGAGGTTTGTGGCTAGAGGTTTCTCCCAGAAAAAAGGAGAAGATTATGATGATATATTTGCACCTGTTGCCCGCTACACCACTATTAGATCTATTGTTGCCCTTGCTGCTAGTTAAGGATGGACTCTTCAGTAGATGGATGTGAAGACTGCGTTTCTTCATTACATACTACAGGAAGAAGTATACGTTGAGCAACCACAGGGCTTTGAAGTACATGGCAGGAAGACTCATGTATGCAGGTTGAAGAAGGCACTGTATGGATTGAAGCAAGTCCCCAAAGCTTAGTATGCCCTTATTGATAGCTTCTTGGTGAAGCTTGGATTCACAAGAAGCAATGCCGACTTGAACCTCTACTGCAAAGTGGTCCAAGGTATGCCCCTTATTTTGGTTTTATATGTTGATGATTATTATTGATAGGCAGTGAACCTCTGATGCTCGAGTGCAAGAGGGAGTTGGCCTTTGAGTTTGAAATGAAAGACCTTGGATTGATGCATTACTTTTTGGGATTAGAGGTGTGGGAAAGGCCCGATGAGATTTTCCTTTCTTAAGGAAAATATTTCGTGAAATTGTTGGAAAGATTTGGAATGCTAGAGTGCAAGTCTATAGCCACATTGATGGAGGTGAACTTCAAAAAGTTATGTGGAGATGCTGCAGGATCTAACTTGGCGAATCCCTCAAGAGTATCGACAATTGATTGGGGCATTGATGTTCCTTGTGAACACTAGTCCGAACATATGTTTTGCAGTTAACACTATTAGTCAATTCATGACTAAGCCTCTTCATGCACACTAGGTTGCTTCTAAGCATCTGTCAAGATATTTGGATGGGATGTTAATCTTGGTTTGAGATATACTATCGGAGATGTGAGACTTCATGGGTACACTGATGTTGACTGGGCCAGAAATGTTATTGACAGGAAGAGCACATTAGGGTGCTGCTTTAGTTTGGGTTTTTCCATGATATCTTGGATGAGCCAGAAATAGAAGTTTGTTTCCCTTAGCATGGCCGAGGCAAAATATATTTCTTCTAGCATGGCTAGTTGTGAGATAGTATGGTTGAGGAAGCTCTTTCGAGAGCTTTCTGAGCAGGTTCTGGATGCGACAGTGATATATTGCGATAACAAGAGTGGGATCCGATTGGCAAAGAATCCTGTGTTTCATGACAAGTCCAAGCATTTTGAAATTAGGTATCATTATATATTAGACATGCTGCAAAGAGGAGTAGTGAGACTCCACCACATTTTGACTAATACGCAGATAACAAACATACTCACCAAGGCTTTGCCAAAAGGGAAGTTCTTGGTCTTCAGAGACTAACTTGGACTGATGGTTGTGACCCTCCTAGGTAAGGGTCTCGATTGATTAAGGACACTAAGCAATTTTCTTACCCCCTGTTTGAGCTCCTAGGGAGAGGAATTGAGCAGGAGAGTTCCTGGGTTAAGGGAGCTTTGGACAATAAGATAGACTGTGATCCTTACCTTCCTTGTAAGTCAGATCCAGCCTATTGTCAGACAATAGGATATACTGTGATCCTTGCCTTCCACGTAAGTCCTATCTAGCCTATTGTCACTCATTGGAAATGACAGATTATACCCCAGTTGGCATCCTACTTGCAAGTTGGGCTTGTTGGGATTGCCACCCATCTGGGCAATGGGTGAGGAGACTTAAGATAGACTGTGATCCTGACCAATGTTGCACGAAGCGGGGACGTTTTTTGGAAGCGGGGACGCGGAAGCGTCATTTTCTAAAAATCTAGGAAGCGAAGCATCCGCGGAAGCGTCTGCTATATATATATATATATATATACATATTTATATATTTTTTTGCATTTATACTCAAAACAAATATCCCAAATACCAAATTAATTGTAGAAGACATGAAAAATGCATTTTTTTGCATAAATCAAGATGGATATGGCATCCATGATTCCATTGTAGTTACTAGTATGTACAACAACCATTTATATTCTAGCTATTACAAACATACATTGAATTTTTAAGCATATTATAAAACATAAAACATTTAAGCCTATTATAAAACATAAAACATAGAGCATATTATGATTTATCTAGCAAGTGAGCAACTGTCAACATTTGTCATGTCCAAAATTCAAATAATAATGTTTACAAAATATGTCACTTGGTCACCGCCAAGACAAAAAAGGTTCAAAATTCAAATTCACAAGCCTACAAGTCTAATGAGTAATCTATGACAAAAGTAGTAGATTGTGAATATATCTACTAATCTCTCCTCCTTCCACCATGAAGAGAATGTGGCGGCAGGCCTCCACGTGGCAACGGGCCTCCCCGTGGTGGCAATGAAGAAGATGGTGCCTGTGGAAGTTGTGGCAGTGGCACTGAAACTGATGAAGAAGAACCCCCTGCTATTGGTGTTGAACCATGGAACCTAGGA
>APFE031286043.1:39683-58149 GCA_000404065.3 Pinus taeda | reverse complement strand
CCTCTGCACTAACAAGTGCTCCCTCTACTGACCTTTGCGCTGCTGCAACAACTCCCTGCATCTCGCACCATTGCACACCTCTTTGTGCCATCCTGCACTGGTACAACACTCCCATGCCTCACGCACTGTTGGAGCCTGCTAACCTCGTGCTACCCTGAGACTCCTACACTGTAGCACTCTCTGTCACTCCATCCGCATCCGACTCTACCGCAATCCGCCAGTGCTACTACTCTTCAAGGCTCCCGTAGCAAGGTATACTCCAAGAGGTTGGGTACCTCAAGGATCCTGCCCCTCATCATCTGTAGTCCTCTTGACTATAGCCCAATGTCTCCCCACTTCTTTTCAAGTGGCACATGAGCACTCATGGCACAATCGTCATCCTCCTCGACTTCCTTCTCCACCTTCGCTGGCACTGCCTTAAGAGTCTGAAGCCTCTCCCTTACTCTTCTTCCTTGGACACTGGTTCGCATAGTGACCGAGTTCCCCACAATGGAAGCACTTGACCTTGGAGAGGTCCTTCTTCCTCTTCTTCTTTCTCGCAGATGCTAGAGTTGCATCCTCTTTCTCTTCCTTCTTGATCTTGACTCCTTTCCCACTACTCCCCATCTTGCTCAACCGCTTGATTTCCTCTTGGCGAAGAGCCACCCACAATTCTTCCCAATCTGGAAGATCCGCTCTGCCCAGTATACTCTGGACAAATGTCTCCCACTCCTCGGAGACTGCGTTAAGTACGGTCCTCACCAAAATCTCCTCATCAGCTGTGGCTCCTATGGAAGTTAGCTGGTCCTGAATCTCCTTCAACTGACCAAGGAAGTGATCTATTTGCTCCCCATTCTGCATCTGGTATGAACGCAGCTGATTCTCAAGTAACATCTTCCTCTGCAAGGAAGCATGTTGGTACAATTTCTTCAGGGTGTCCCCCATCTCATTTGCCTTTTCCTTCTCGGCAATATGTTGGACCACATGATCCTTGACCCCATCAAGGATGATGCACTTTGCCCTGGCCATTACCACATCGTACTTCTCATTTTCAGCCAGGTCAACTGGGATCGCCACTACTTTCAAGGCGAAGGCCTTGATGCGATATCTGTCTAGAATGGATAGGATCCTGGCCTTCCAGACCACAAAGTTGGACGCTCCATCTAGCCTATCCTGATCCCTCAGCCCATTCACGACCATCTCCACTCCTACGTCGACTCCTCTAAGTCTCTCTACTTCCCTCCTGCAAGTCCTCTGTTCGACTCCTGCTGAGTATCTCTACTTCCCGTCTGGAAGTTCTCGGTTCAACTCCTGCTGAGTCTCTGTACTTCTCGTCTAGAAGTTCTCTTCTGGACTCCCTCTGAGTCTCGATTTCCCTCCTAGAAATCCTTTTGTCAACGTCATGTTGCCCCACTCCGATCGTCTGTGCAACTGCAACACTGATCCGGATTCCTTGGCTAGAAATCTGCCTCGGCAACAACTCCTCCACCTTGGTCTTGCCCTGTTATGTCTTGTTCTGACCACAATACCCCACCAGCTTCGTTCCTTAAACTACCCATAGCCTCCTATGCCCCAGCGACTAAAGGACTGAGCCTCTAGGCTCTGCGCAATCCCGGCACTAGAAAACCAACTCCCTCAGCCAACTGCATCAGCCCTCCTGGCCTCTACGTGAGCCTGATTCTGCCCTCCTTAGCCTATGTGCTGGCCTCTCTCTAGCCCAGACTAATGACACAGTCCCTCTGCGCCATTCCTTCTTCTATCGCTTTCTGGAAGGATTAGCTTTGTCACTCAGGATAGCTGAATCTGCCGCAAATGCTCTGCTTAACTGATGCATTTAGTTTTCCTATGATCTGCAACCTCGCTCTGATACCATGTTGAATTTTCTAAGCCTATCCATTAGAAAATTAATCTGTATTCTGCTGGTTTATTTCTTCTACTTGTTTAAATTCGAACAAGTTATTTAATTCATTTAAATACCAAAATAAACACAATACAGTCACAACATCTACAGATCAACAACTGAAAGAAAACAAGCACATAAGTGACACCATTATTTTTGGACAAATGTCCCCGGAAAAACCCCATGCGGGAAAACCGGTGCAGCTATTCTGAGGGTTATATTATTATGCAGTGTTTTTGAGTACATCTAGGTGCCTAACCAGCTCACCCGACAAACAAAAATACACGGTAACAACACCTCTATATTCGGAAATAGGCATCCAGAAAACCTGTCCCACGAAACCATCTTCGGCACAACTAAAGCTTAGTGTTGGCCCCTCTGGCCTCTGCGTCAGCCTACTTCTGACCTGCATCAACCCCAGGACCCTCTGTGTAAACCCTCTAGGGCACCGCGCAGCCTCTGGGACCTTCTACGTCACTCTAGCAGCCTCCCCGTGGATGACACAGTCCCTCTAGCTTCTACGCTGACTCTGTTGGGCTCTGCGTAGCCTGCACTGGCTACTGCTCTTGCTCTCTTTGCTTCTGTGCTAGTCTCCCAGTATTGTCTTTGTCTCTCTGCCTTGTACTCACTGCCCCTCGTTGTTGATCACTGATTCAACTTTGCTTAGCAACCCCGCTCTAGCAAAATGAATCATTGATCACTCTGTTGTGTTCTCCAACTGACCCTCGAGCTTCTTATATTTTTCTCGTTGGTCCATCAACGGATGAGATTAAATCTCTAATCAACGTCTAAGATTAGATTTGGCTTGATCCATGGCTTTTGGACCCTTCTAACCCAGTTTTATATTATTACCCATTAATATTTTATTTTTCTTAAGTTTAGGATTAGGAACTCCATTAAAAATATTAATTATTTTAATATCTCCCAAACCAGGTACAATCTGTGCAAACCATTTATGGGTCTTGAAGATCTCATGCGCTTTAGCCTCTCCACCAATTTTCATGGCTAGAGCACATCCGATGCTACCCCAAATCAACACTTTTCTTTTTTCTGAACCAATATGAACTCTCGACCATTCTCCATATGATACATGTGATATTTTAAAATTATTTCTTCCATTTTTATCAATATAAACCATAGAAAAACTATGTTGAACGGGCACCCATCCCCACCAAAAAAGAAAAACATGTAGCTCTTGTCCTAGCGTTTCAGGGACTTGGGGAAGCCTAGGAAATGTCCCCAAATTGCTAGGGACTTTTTAAAGGACTCGGGGACTTGTTGGCCATCACCAATATGTTCCGAGCAGATTTCAGGGATGTTCCAAACAGATTTTGAAGATATTATAAGCATGTATCTTCAATTTTGGCAATGGACATTGATGATTGGATAATATATCAGTTTTTCCATCCCTTTTTTTGTATTACACTAAATCCAAATATGCTTACAAGTTGCAATTCAAGAGTCAAAACATGGGTTTTGTATTATGGGTTCCAATTTGGGTTTCTAGTGATTTAACTATTGTCTTTTTAGCAATAACATTACAACAAGCAAAGCCTCCATGTCAAGAGACCATGAAATGCAACATTTCATAGAACTAATCCTTATGCTTATTGTTCTTCTGAGTTCTCATTTATGGGGTCATCTCAGCTTTTACATATTGTAGATGGATTTCCATGAGTCATTCAAGTCCAGCTCTTCCACCATCCCAATCTCAAGCATTATGAAAACAATGAGATATTAGTGACTTGCACTTGGTACTGTTACCAACCAAAACGGGTAACCTTATAGGAGAAAACTTTTCTCCTATCCGTGACAGCTAGCTAGCCAGCCAGCGATGTAGCCAGCATCCCATGACAGCCACCATTAGTTGATGACATGCCATCGTTGATTCAGGGTAGCATCGGATGTGCTCTAGCCACGAAAATCGGTGGAGAGGCTGAAGCACATGAGATCTCCAAGACCTAGAAATGGTTTGGGCAAAATTTAACCAATTTGGGAGATATTAAAATAGTTAATATTTTTAATGGAGTCCCTAAGTCTAAACTTAGGGAAAATAAAATATTAATGTGAATTAATATAAAACTGAGTTAAAATGGTCCAAAAGTCATGGATCAAGCCAGATCTAATCTTAGCCATTGATTAGGGACTTAATCTCGGTCGTTGAATTGTCAACGAAAAAGGTATAAGAAGAGGCTTGAGGGTCAATTGGAGAATACATCGAGCTGATCTAGAATTCGATTTTCTCGGGCAGGGTTTGCTGAGGAATCCGAAAGAGTAATCAGAGTTGCAGCTGAGGGGCAGTGAATGCAGTAGCAGAGAGGCAGAGATAGTACTGGGAGCATCAGCGCAGAAGCCGGGACAGGGTTGACGCAGAGCCAGCTAGAGGCCACGCAGAAGCAGCCAGAGGCCACGCAGAGGCAGCCAGGGGTTGGGCAGAGCCTGAGGAGGGCTAGCGTGGGAGACGCAGAGGCTCCAGAGGCTGACGCAGAGCCCCGAGAGGTTGACGTTGTGCCAGAGAGGTTGACGCTAGGCCAGAGAGGCCGACACTCGGAGATTTTGTTGGGCAGATTGGCGCTGAGAGCTGGATAGGGTGACGCAATGCCTATCACGGTGACAGAGAACAGCAAAAGTTTTGCAATGTTGTTGTGGGATGATTCATCTGGTGGTTTAGCCGGAATATCTGTCTCCGACCAAGAGGTACTACTGTCGAGGGCATTCTCTGTTGGGTGAGCCATTTCTAGCACCCAGATTGTATTCTAAAACTACTTGATAATAAAACCCTCAGATAGATGCACTGGTTTTCTCGCATTGGGTTTTTCCGGGGACATTAGTCCAAAAACAACGTGTCACTTGTGTGCTTGTTTTCCCTTGAGTTGATGATCTATATGTATTGAGACTACACTTGTATTTATTTTCAGTATTTACATGGTAAATAACTTGTTAATTAACAGAACAAGTAGGAAGAAATAAATCAGATAGCACATGAAGAATTTCTAACGGATAGACTTAGAAATTAAATAATGAATCCATACAGGTGATGATGATTTTATTTAAATTAAAAATTAAATTAAAATAAAAAAATAAATAAATAAATTTTAATTAATAATAATAATAAATATAACAAATAATTATTAATTATTAATTTAAACCATTTAATAATTAAGTAAATCAGTATTCACAATAATTAATTTTATATATTTAATAGTTAAAATAATAATAGCCTATAAATTAAAATTAATTATTTATCTATTTATCCCTTTACCTATTTATTAAATTAATTATTAATCCACCTATTACTTAATAATAGTGCCATTAAACACAATTAATAAAATTATCTAAATAATAAATTTAAAATAATTTATTTAATTAATTAATTAATAATCATAATTAATATTAATAGAAATATAATATATGATATAAAAATAAAATAAAATAAAATAAAAATGGCCGACCTAGTTTCTCACATCATTCCTTAATAACCTATATATATACCCTAAACATAGCTCATGGATACATCATTAAGGTTGAAGAATATCTATTGTCGCATCCCCTAATGATGGACTCGCTTGGCAGTCCGAAACGTTGGGTTCACAAAACTCTATAACAGGTCATTCCTCCTCTATCTAAGACTTGGAAATTCCAACATGGTATCAGAGGGTGGTTGCAGATCACAGAATAACTGAAGGCATCAGCCGAGCAGAGCAGCAGCGACAGAAACAATTTTCCCGAGTGACAGAAGTTGTTCCTATAGGAAAAGCATTGGTGACGCAGTGCCTGCGTCAGCAATTCGAGTCGAGAAGAGGATCAACACAATGGCAGAGAGGAGCAGAGCCGACCTACACAGTGCTCGGTCATCTTTCTCAGTCAGGAAGGATTGACGCTCGTGGCCAGGAGGTGCGGATTTTGTTGGTGTCGGGATTGCGCAGAGCCTAGAGGCTCTAACCTTCAGTTTGTTGGGGCATAAGAGGTTGTGGGTAAGTTGCGGAATAAAGTTGGTGGGGTACTGTGGTCAGAACAGTACCTAACAGGGCAAGACCGAGGAGGGAGTTGCTGTCAAGGATTTCTAGCCAAGAAATCCGAATCAGTGGTGCAACTGCAGTAACGATCGGAGTGGGGGCATCTCGACATTGGCAAAGGGGTTTCCAGGAGGGAAATCGAGGCTCAGAGAGTCATACCAAGAACTTCCAGGAGGGAAGTAGATAGACTCGGAAGTGTCAAAAGAGGAGCAGTGAAATGGCAGTGAATGTGATAAGAGATCAGGACAGACCGGACGAAGCCTTAATCTTCGTAGTCTGGAAGGCCAAGATCTTGTCTGTTCTAAACAGGAATCATCTCAAGCACTTCGCCTTGAAAACAATAGCGGTCCTAGTTGACTCGGCTAAGAACGAAAAGTACGAGGAGGCAATGTCGAGTGCCAGGAGCATAATCCTTGACGGGGTCAAGGACCATGTGGTACCACATATTGCCGAAAAGGAAACGGCAAATGCGATGTGGGAGGCACTGACGAAATTGTATCAACATACTTTTGTGAAGAGGAAAATGTTACTAGAAAACCAACTGCGATCATACCAGATGCAGAAGGGAGAACAGATAGACACCTTCCTCAGTCGATTGGAGGAGATCCGAGATCAACTGACTTCCACAGAGGCCATGCCAGATGAGGAGATGTTGGTGAGGACCGCATTGAACGCAGTCTCAGAGGATTGGGAGGTATTTGTCCAGAGCATACTGGGCAGGTCGAACCTTCCAGATTGGGAGGAACTGTGGGCAACTCTTCGTCAAGAAGAGATCAGATGGCTAACCAAGGCAGGAAGCAGCGGCAAGGGGGTCAAAATCAAGGAGGAAGAGGAGGATGGTACCCTAGCATCTGCGGGAAAGCAGGAGAAATGGAAGAAGGACCTCTCCAAGGTCAAATGCTTCCACTGTGGGGAACTAGGTCACTATGCGAGCCAATGTCCGAGGAAGAAGAGCAAGGGAGAGGCTTTTGAGGCCAAGGTTGCGACAACAAGGGCAGAGAAAGAAGTGGAGACAGATGATGACTGTGCCATGAGTGCTCATGCGCCACTGGAGAGGAAGTGGGGAGACATCGAGTTGTAGTCAGACGGACTACAGGCGATGAGGGGCAAGATCCTCGAGGTACCCAACCTCTTGGATTATACATTGCTACGAGAGCCCCGAAGAAGAGTAGCGGGACTGGCGGATGTCGGTAGAGACAGATGCAGATGGAGCGATAGAGGGAGCTACAGTACAGGAGTCCCAGAACAGCGTGAGGCAACAATGCGAGATGCATAGAGTTGTTGCAGTAACGCAGAGGTCGGAGAGGGAGCACTTGTCAGCGACAAAGGAAGCTTTAGCATCAGGAGTGTTTCTAGCCTGACGAAGATGTCAGAGTTGGGAGATCAGTTACTTCTCAGTAACTGAGTCGCAGTGCAGCAGTTAGCAGTGGCAATGCTATGGGCAGCATGATGAGAGGGGTTGCAGTGCAGATGCAGCAGTGGCAGTGGTAAGGCCATGGGCAACAGCATGGATGCAGAGGGTGCTGTCGTACGGATGCAGCAGTGGCAGTGGCAGGGCCATGGGTAGCAGTACATGATGCAGCAGTGCAGAGGATGTTGGGCAGTAGGCCTAGCATCAGCTCAGGGACCCATGTCAGATGATCAAGGTGATGCTCAGTGAGGAGTATTACTAGAGCACAGTCCTCGCTAAGAGGGAGTGTTGATTTGGGGTAGCATCAAATGTGCTCTAGCCACAAAAATTAGTGGAGAGGCTAAAGCACATGAGATCTCCAAGACCCAGAAATGGTTTGGGAATCTAACCAGTTTGGGAGATATTAAAATAATTAATATTTTTAATAGAGTCCCTAAGTCCAAACTTAAGGAAAATAAAATATTAATGTGAATTAATATAAAACTGAGTTAGAATGGTCCAAAAGTAATGGATCAAGCCAGATCTAATCTTAGTCGTTGATTAAGGACTTAATCTCGGCCGTTGAACTATCAACGAGAGAAGTATAAGAGGAGGCTTGAGGGTCACTTGGAGAATACAGCGAGTTGATCTAGAATTCGATTTTTTCGGTCAGGGTTTGCTGAGGAAATCGAAGGAGTGATCAGAGTCGCAACTGAGGGGCAGTGAATACAGTAGCAGATAGGCAGAGATAGTATCAAGAGCATCAGCACAAAAGCTGGGAGAGGTTGACACAGAGCCAGCTAGAGGCCACGCAGAAGCAGCCAGAGGCCACGCAGAGGCATCCAGGAGCTACGCAGAGCCTGAGGAGGGCCAGTGTGGGAGATGCAGAGGCTCCAAAGGCTACTGCAGAACCCCAAGAGGCTGACGCTCGGAGATTTCATGGGGTAGATTAGCGCTGAGAGCTAGATAGGGTGACGCAGTCCCTATCAAGGTGACAAAGAATAGCAGAAGTGTTGCAGTGTTGTTGTGGGATCATTCATCCGGTGGTTTAGCCGGAATATCTGTTCCGACCGAGAGGTACTACTGCTAAGGGTGAGCCATTTCTGGCACCCAGATTGTATTTTGAAACTACTTAATAATAAAACCCTCAGATATTTGCACCGGTTTTCCCGCATTGGGTTTTCCCAGGGAAATTAGTCCAAAAACAACGGTGTCACTTGTGTGCTTGTTTTTCCTTCAGTTGATGATCTGTATGTGTTGAGACTGCACTTGTATTTCTTTTCAGTATTTACATGGTAAATAACTTGTTAATTAACAGAAGTAGGAAGAAATAAATCAGATAGCGCAGGAAGAATTTCTAACAGATAGACTTAAAAATTCCAACAGCCATTATATCTCCGCACTTGCCTAAAGCTAATCTACATTTTGCTCATGTCGAGCATCCAATAATAGAATGTCACTCAGCACTTTTTGAAATTGCCCAATCATTTTCAGAACTGGTAAGCATAAGTACTGTGCATAATACTATATCATACAGCCTGTTATGCTTACAAGCAACTATATATAATATTTTATATATATATTGCTGTTCTGAACCCGCCATCCCGTGAAAAAATTGGGCATGTGCTCTAGCCATCCCAAGGATGTGTGCCCCTACCACTGCCTCTGTTGTTCCCTTGTCTCAAAAACTAGTCAACATAGTAAAAAAGTAAACAACATGTCCAAGATAACTTAGTCATTTCTAGAGATAATGTTATTGCATAGAGTGCAATATTGCATGTCATAACACATTTCATCATGTCACTCAACACATGAGCTCACTTATTTATACCTGAGTGCTTAACCAATCCCCTCAAAATAGAGCTGGTTAAGTCAACTTTGATCATCCAAGTCCATCCCAAACGAGTGACCAAACCATGAATTTAGGCCCTTTATGTGCTGCTCGGTTAGTTGACCAACCCTCACAATGTTTGGTTGATTGTCCAGTCAGTCAGTGGACCAACCTAAATACACATCAGTTGAGTTGCTGACTGACCTCTAAAATTGGGTTTAATCAAAAATTCCAATAGTTCTTCTAAAGCTGCAATTGATGTATTATTTTAAGTCAATGTCTAGAAGTAGCCAACATGTTCTTGTTTAAATGTTTGACAAGGGTTGGCTCATCTATGGCACTTGGGATAGGACACTATCTATGACAACATTTGAGTTTGCTAATTTCAATTGTTATAAATGACAAGAAAGCATCAAATCTAATTGTTGAATGCTAATCTGAATTGTGTATGTGTCTCATGGTGCTATATATATATAGAGAGAGAGAGAGAGACAGAGGGAGAGAGAGAAAGAGAGAGAGTCTGAATTATGTATGTCGTATGGTATTTTTTCCATTTCTCCATCATATCTTAATCCAAATTTTCTGAAAATTTGTTGTTTCTGTTCCACCCACCCCTGTATCCATATCCAGTTAGTCCAACTTAGGAAGAACTTCATTTGATTGGCTAATCAGATTCCATTTGGTAGGCTCTGTGAATGAATGAAAATCAAGAACAGGTTCGTCTTGGAATAGGTAAGAGTTTCATGAGTTAGCAAAATGCATGTAACACTTTCTTCTGCCAACACAAAGTAGAGGGTGGCAGAAAAAGGGGCGTGTGAAGCAGTTTGGCTTAAGAGAATGCTTGCAGATTTAATGTTTAAACAAACCGGATCAACAGTTATTTTTTCTGACAATGAAAGTGTTCCAAAATTAGCAACAAATCCAATATTTCATGAGGCCACCAAACATAAATGTGCATTTTCATTTCATTAGATAGCATGTAGAAGATGGCGAGGTTGAACTACAACAATGTACCCCACACAAGAGTAGGCTGCAAGCATTCTCACTAAGCCACTTGGTCCAAATAGGTTGTCAAATTTATCTTGGTGTATTTTCCAGACTGATTATAAGGGTAAGGTCAGTGTAATTATCTAATCAATATCATTTAGTACTTTAAGTTGTGTTAACATAATGCTAGTACATTAAGTTAAAAGAGAAAAATCCATGTAACAGCTCTCTCATCTCTCACATATGCAAAGAAATCTTTAAGTATTGAATACTATATGAACTTGAAGTACATCCTCTCTCTCTTCTGGTTTTCCCATCGATTATTCAATGTATCTTAACTTGACAAACAAATAATACCTTAAAATCTTCAGCCTTCTCCATGTCTGCAGGATCTGCCTGCCATGGAATGGGACGAGCAGGAATATCAATGAGGAGGAGGCCATCACCACCTATCTCACTTATTTTCCCTACACTGTGGTGTGTCTCCCCACCCCAGGCATACCTTGGCTCTGCCACAGACCTTTTCACACACACCCTATCTCCTACCTGAATAGAAATGGTCAAAGACCATGTCAAATGATGAACATGATGAAAAATATGTTAAATCAGCTCATCTTCCAACAAAACGCCAATAGTTGAGAACTTGAGGTTAATTCCATAATTATCAAGATCAAAAATGTTATTACCTTAAATGGTTCAACAGGTTCAACCTCCTCAGGTTCACAGTGCCATGGACCTTGCAGGTAACTCAAATCCAGCAGCAGACTATTGTCAGGCCTTATACAGTATACAATGCCAATGCTACCAGGAGTTACTGGACCCAGGCCATGTTTTGCACTTGTAAGAGAAGGGCGTATCCTCACCCAATCACCAACCTTGAATTCCTCGACTCTCTCCATTTCTGCAGGATCAGCCTTCCATCCTCGAGATGCTCCAGGAAATCCAACCCTAAGGATCCCATCATCATCAACACAAAGAACTGTCCCAACACTGTCACGAGATTGTCCACGCCACCCAAACCTGAAAAAAAAGGTAAGTTGCAATTGCACCAAGATGTCATAAATATATTAAAATGAACTAAGAAAGGGAAACGCTCCACAAAATGCAACTAAATGAATTAACACAGGAAGCAATCTTCATAAAGAATAACAGTTATTATTTTGTCTCCTAATGACCACACAATACAATGCATGCCATATAATCTGCACACACAACAGAAAGATCTAAGCCATTCTTACATGAGAAATTTTCCAGCAAATGTCAAGAACTTTGTATTTAAAAGGTACTTTGGTAGGGTGGAAGCCTCAGAATTAATTATTTTTGAAGAAAGATTTTAAAATATGTGATTCTCAATTAACAATATAAGTTTCACCAATGATAACAGACATTGAATTTTTTCCATTATTATAAATTAGACGCTAAAACATGTCCTCAGATAGTCTCATGATAAAGGCTATTGGGAGAATATATTTTTGAATCTTTTAAAGGTAAACTCTTGACATAAATTTAACCTACTGTTCTTAAATTGATCCATATTATGGGGCAAACAATAGCTCAAAACCATCACAGCCTATCCACAACATATGATTATTACAGACACAATGTAACACCTCTGTTTTAATAACCATGTAGATTTTTCCCTTCATTCAAAACTGAGGAAGACGTTGGAAGTTCAAATTATTTAACATCAAATTCTCAATAGAGAAATTTTAGAACAGGACCAATGAGAGAAATTTGTGCCTTTATATAGAAATAAAGACACATCATGCCTAAAACCTAGATGCCTGCTGGTCCTACTCAAAAATTAGGCAGAGTAGAATGATCCATTTGTAGGTTAACTTGGCGAATAGAATAGAACCTAAGTAACTGCATTCCATTCAGAAACCTGTTATCAATACAAAAAAATTGTATCATTGCTATTAACGAAGGCCTAGAAGGAACGTCCTATGAAATATGATTTGGTACATAATTGAACCATAACACAGGATCTGACATGGTCAAATCACAGAAATACCTACAGGATAGGAAGACAGATTTCATTTACCGAATACATTTACAATATTACAGAACCTCACCTAGCAGGATTTCCTTCCAAATAATAGTAATACATCCACACACGTCACAAGTTTCCTGAATAACAAAGCCTACTTACCTCGGTTCCTTAATATCTGATTTTAATTGGACATGCTGTCCTCTATCAAGAGGAATGACCTTGATAACTTCATTCGCCAATACACGGGCTTCTCCAGAACAAAATGATACAATTAGATGCTCCTTATCAGGTACACTCTGAACAAAGCCTACGCTTCTGTGCTTTGCACCTTGCCATCCATACTTTGGGACCTTAACACTCTTCTTGAACTTAACCCAATCTCCTATTTCAAATCTGTGTCATCAATAGCAATTCAAGAAATTAATAATTAGTGATGATGACACAGAATAACATCCAGAATAAAAGGCCACAGTATGATGAAGAAGATGAGTTGGGATATTTCAAGTTTTCCATACATTGTCAGTGACAGTTGTATGCCCTTCACTGAAAGTGCATCCATCAGGTCTTCAGAGATCCATTCTCGAGGAAGTGCCTCTATAAAGTCCTTTAATGTCTTACCACTGCTCAACCACGTGAAAGTTTGGAAAATGAATTAGAAAGCAAACAAAATAACGAAAACAGTGGCTTCTAAGACCAAGAAAAAGAAATAGACATGTGAATCAGTTAAAATTGTTTCTCTTGTATCACTATAGAAAGTAACAAAGTACAAAAAATAAGTTTAAAAGAAATAAGAAACTTGCCTATGGTTTCGAACATCAATAGCCGCATCCTCCTGCTGCAGCATGACAACTATCCAGTCAAGATTTTCTCGAACCATCTTTGCTGTGTCTGCAGCTATATGGAATGCATTGTCCCCCTCATCATTCTGGACACAAATTAGAAATCATTTCACTTCAGATGTTCTCACATCTTACTCAAGGTAAAAATTAAAATAGGAATATCTGATTATATATGATATAATCAAAGATAATAAACATCTTGAACATCCTATAAACACCTAAAGTTAATTTCCTAAATAAATTGAACATACAAAACTTAAGGCTAGAATCAGTTTATCCTAGAAATGAATAAAACTAATGAAAATGTCACACCCCAAGCTTCTCAATTTCTGCAGCATTTTACATGCCCTAAAAATATGGTGTTTTCAAACCAGCAGAACTCTTCAATTTATGAAAATGTCCATTGACTACAAACATTATAGGTTAACTAAAACAGAATTCCCGTGTGTTTACATTGTGCAAAAATTAACCAGCAGTTATGAGGTAAGTGAGACTGCACAAGATTGTGAAATCTTCTCAAGGCCATCAACCGTGATTCAACCCCTCTGGGATACTCCTGCCCTTGGGCCAAATGACATTCTCATTCAGCTGGGGGGTATGATAGGGGGAGCTGGCCCACCATCTCCATTTGCTACTAGAACTTGGTGCATTTTGGTGTTCAACAGGTACACTTCAGGATACGGTCAGGAACCACGACCTCCTTTTCCTCACAAAGTCACATGCCAGCCCCATGAGCACACCACCCTCAATCCATGGGTACCACTGGAAATGGTCGTATAGTCAGGAGACTATATCTGACAGTGTCAGAGGATGCATGGGTGTGGCATGCCTTATACAGGACTCCCTCTAGAACAGGGTTACTATGATTTCATCAGATGAACATGCCAGATTTTGGGGGGTCTGATTCCATTGGAACAGACCCCTTCTCTGGGACAGCTACATTGCAGTTTGCTACTTTCCCCCCACCTCGACACATTTTGCACTACATTGGGAGTTTAAGGGAGACCATTTCCTGAATCTTTCTGCAGACATCTCCCACTACTCCACTCTTGGGGAGGTCATTCTTCTCAATGACTTCAATGTCCACACCACAGACTAACAAGTAACCCCTTATGACAGAGGCAAGGACACACTTTGTCTCCAAGAGCTGGGGCCAAAGTTTGTGGGTGTTCATAGGAGTTTGCATGAAAGGAATGGACCCCTCACAGGTTATGGGAGAGACGTCTTGCAGTTGGGTGAATCTCATGGCTTACTGATCTTGAACAAGCTCCCTTGCATTCTGGACTCAGGGGTTTTCATTTGTTTCCCCTTCCCCCACTGCCAAACCCACCCAACCAAATCTTTGCACCGTCTTTCTTTTTGATAGGGATTACGTTGCATCTTACACCACCCACCTAAGGAGATGATTCCCCGCCCCCACCCCCCACAAATTTCTCATTTCATGTCATTGGACACAACCACAACAAAATATGAGAAGCTTTCCTTGATCCTCGTGGGAGCAACCCTTGACTCCTACCCCCACTCCACTCATTGTCACACCCATAAACCTAGCCCTCGCTACTATTGTTAGTTTTTGTAGCATCGGAGGTTTTCTAGTCTCGAAACTCTGTGGAGAGGCTAAAACACATGAATTCTCCATAACCCAAAATTGTTTCTGGAAATTCCATCTAGAAGTGTCTCAATTAGATTATTAGCCTATTTTTTTTTAATTTCCTATGTCTAAACTTAGGAAAAGGGGTTTTACTTAATCAGTATTGATTGAAATAATGTATGAATCATCTAGATACTCACACGGATTGATCTAGAAATAATCTTAGCCATCGATTAAGATTTAATCTTGGTCGTTGGATTCCCAACAGAAGATTATAAGAAGTTGATGGGTAGATGGAGAACACACACTTGAGATTGACTTCCTCGGAGAGTTCAATTTTCCAAAGGCAACAGGCAGAAGGGTTCGACCTAGCAAAGGAAGCAGAGATAGACAGGGGCAGGGGCAGGGACAGTGAAGTCGAAGGAAGATTTTTCCAAATCCAGTGAGCACATTGCAGAGGACAAAATTTCTCCAGGAGATTGCGCAGAGGCAACGCAGAAGCTTCAAAAGACAGTTGAATTCTGCTGGGGTGAAATTGGTTATCAGCTCCACAAACCGAAAGATATTTCTAGAGTGTCGAAGAGACAGTTTCCCCGTCAGCAGAAAGCAGGACGGGTTGATTTGGAGAAGTTTCAACCTATACTATTTGAGCGATTGTGCAGAGGTAACGCAGGGCTTGCACAAGGCTAGGTGGACGACTTGCTTTTTAGGGGCAGTCAAGTCTCGGGATTGCTCGGGGTGAGGGTAATTTCCCTCAAATAATTTTTGCCAGTATTTTCTCTACAGGATTGCTAGTTTTCAGCGTCCAGATTGTACTCAGATTATTTCACGGCTGCATAATAATAAAAACTCTCAGTTGTTGCACCGGTTTTCCCAAGTTGGGTTTTTCTTGAGGACTTTTGCCCAAAAATAATTGTGTCAATTTCGTGTGTGTTATAGAATATTTCTCAATTTTCAATATATCTTCCACATAATTTAATTTGGTGAAAATTGCAGTAGACAATTATTCGTTGTTTTTATGGGCAAATAAATTGTTTATTAGTTTATAGTTAGAAGAGTAACTTCCAGATGTTACAATAGTTGAAATTTTCACATGGTGTCAAGGCAAGGTTCATCGGATTAGTAGCTCAGAGACAAAGGGTGAAATTTGTTGTTCAAAGGGAGCAGCAACACAATTTCTCCAAGGTTTGCATAGGGCCTAGCCAGGCAGTGCGAGTGACAGAGCAGAAATTCGATTTCCAATTGCAAAGCAGGAAAAGATTGAATTGCTCACAGCGAGACTCCAATAGGCAAAGGTAGAGTTGGAAAGTAATTCTGGAAGGAAGTGCAGCAGAATCGTTGAGCAAATTCGAGCAGAAGGGGAAGAGATTCGAGAAAGGCACACACAGGAAATTTCTCTCAGAGTGTCTCTAAACAAGAAATTTGATTTTCCCAGGAAAGTTGGCAATTGCTGCAAGCAGAGTTCTTCACTCCAGAAAGGAGTGTGAGTAGTAGATTCAACAGTCAAGCAGAGGAAGAGGGAGTTTCCAAATCAAATTTGAGATGGCCACAGCTCAGCATAGAGATCAGGATAGGTTGGAGGGAATCTCCAACTATGTCATTTGGAAGGTTAGGATGTCCTTCCTTCTGGATAAATATGACCTAAAATCCTATATAGATAATGTGGTGGCAGTAACCCAAGATGCAAATTAACTGAAGGAGTACAGAAAAGAAATGGCAAAGGCAAAGCAGATGATTTTGCATGGAGTCCGAGATCATATAGTATCAAATATATCTGGCAAGAACACTGCCAAGGAAATGTGGGATGCTCTCTCCCAGCTATATTAGAGTTCTACCGAGCAGCGAAATATGTTTCTCCAGGAGAAGTTGAGAAGCATCAGGATGTAGAAGGGTGAAGGCATAGATCCCTTCCTCATCAGAATTCAGGAGATCTGTGATCAACTTGCATCCATTTGGGAGGCACCTCAACTGACATAGCTTGTACGATTAGCATTGAACAGTGTCTCAAAGAAGTGGCAGGTGTTTGTCCAAAGTATCTTGGGCAAAGACACATTATCTGGATGAGGCAAGATGTGGTCTAATTTACAACAAGAGGACTTGAGGCTAGCTCTAGTAAAGAGCACCATCAGCGGAAGTAGCAGCAAGGTCATGAAGGGTGAGAAGGAAGAGGAGAAGGTGGCCCTAGCATCGAAGGGTCCCAGCTAGGGACAAGCGAAGAAGAAGAAGGAGAATGACCTATCTAGTGCTTCAGGTGTGGCGAATTTGGCCACTATAGTACGCAGTGTCCTCTCAAGAAGGACAAACAAGAGAAGCAGGACCAAGAGGCAACGTCTGTAGAGATAGACAAGTTGTCCCCCAAGCAAGAGGAAGATTTTGCCATTTGTGCAGCTATACCACCAAGAATGAGGTGGGCCGATATGGAGTTATAGTCCCAGAGTTGCAAATTTGGGCAAGGTCCAATGAGGTGTCCTCCTCATGGATCGCTACCTTGCTACAGCGGCACACAACATTCAGTAGCAAGATGGATCAGTGTCAGTGATGCAATCTGACTACCCGAGTGACAGTTGCAGACCAGTGGCATTCGTGTACTGAGGAGCGCAGTGCAGTGTTAGCAGCAGAGAAGATGGCTCAGTAGCAAAATCAGCAGCAACGCAGATTCCTTAGTGGACTGTGCAAGGGCTAGTAGTAGTCAAGGCTAGAGAGACAGATGCAGCAGAGACACAGTTGATTCAAAAATTAGGATGCTTCTCAATTGCAGTAGTTGCAGCAACAGCAACAACAGTTAAGAGGGAGATGCAGTACAAATGCAGATGCAGAGTTGGCAGCGGTGTCAACAACAACACAAATGCAACATCAGAGTTGCACAGTGGTTGGTGGGCAGTGGCCAGACATTAGCAATGTGACAGAGGGTGATACAAAGACAGGGTGTTGTGGCAAGAGTGCAACACTAGAACACCTTCCTCGCTAAGAGGGAGTGTTAGTTTTTGTAAAATCGGAGGTGTTCTAGTCTCGAAACTTTGTGGAGAGGAACCCATAAATTGTTTCTAAAAATTCCACCTAGAAGTGTCTCAATTAGATTATTAGCCTATTTTTTTAATATTTCCTAAGTCTAAACTTAGGAAAAGGGGTTAATTAATCAGTAATAAGTATTAATTGAGATAAGGTGTGAATCATCTAGAAACTCACATGAATCAATCCAAAAATAATCGTAGCCATTGATTAAGATTTAGTCTTGGTCGTTGGAGTCCCAACAGAAGATTATAAGATAAAGTCAATGCGCAGAAGGAGAACACACACTTGAAATTGATTTCCTTGGAGAGTTTGATTTTCCAGAGGCAGCAGCCGGAATAGTTCGAGCTAGAGAAACAAGCAGAGACAAAGAAGGGCAAGGACAGTGAAGTCGGAGGAAGATTTTCCAAATTCGGTGATTACATTGCAGAGAGGCTGACATTTTTCCAAGAGGCTGCGCAGAAGCTTTAGAAGGTAATTTGATTCTACGGGGTGAAGTTAGTTATCAACTCCAGACGCCAAAAGATATTTCTAGAGTGTTCGAAAGAGAGTTTCCTAGTCAGTAGCAAGTAGGACGAAGGGCTAGGTGGACGACTTTCTTTTCATGGGCAATCAAGTGCCAGTATTTTCCTTGCAGGATAGCCAGTTTTCGAAATCAATATTATACTCAGATTATTTCATTGTTGCACAATAATAAAAACCCTCAATTGTTGCACCGGTTTTACCAAGTTGGGTTTTTTTGACGACTTTTGTCCAAAAATAATTGTGTCAATTTTTATGTGTGGTAGAATATTTCTCAGTTTCCTGTCTATCTTCCACAGAATTTAATTTGGTGAAAATTGCAGTAGAGAATTATTCGTTATTTGTATGGGCAAATAAATTGTTAATTGTGATTTGATGATCTACCTATTGCAATGTAGAAGGTTCGAAA
>APFE031286043.1:22832-39097 GCA_000404065.3 Pinus taeda | reverse complement strand
CACCTGAGGATCCCATGCATGCAACTCAGCCTCATGTAAGTCTCACCCTCACACACTATCCATCTTCCTCCCCTCACCTCTGTAAAACATACCATAACTTCCTATGATGTAAAGAGAGAGCAGTTCTCTCACAATGTAGACAAGGACTTTGTAATGCCCTCCACTACTCCCTGATAGCCTTTTGGTGCTCCCTTTTTCCTCAATCCCTCACCATTTCACCTGATCTCAACCCAAAACCCAAGTTCTCCCATAACACCTCCCTTTACGGTATTCCTACACAAGCTCACACCCGTATATTCCCCTCCCCCTCCAATTGCCACATTTTCTCTAAGTGAGACATTAGGAGAGCAGTAGAAGCTATCTATACAAACCAAGAAGCCGATGTGGAAGGGATCCAGGTTGAATTCCTTAAGCAAGGCATCCAGTCCCTTGATTCCCATATCACTGATTTATTATCATGTGGTATGCTTAGCTTACCCCCTCCTAAACCAGACACATTATTTATCCAATCCACAAATCAAGGAGCCCCATCCATCAGACTCAGGATACCTTGACATCATCAACCTCACCGTTCAATTGAGAACGAGAGAGAGCTCCTTGAGTTGTCCAAACTCACTTAGTAGTTTGTATTGTTGTACCTTTGTGACGGTTTTATACATTTATACGTAAGTTTTGATGTTATACCTATGTAGTTATCTTTCATTATAACTTATATTATTTTTGACATTTTTAGGAGTTGCGCTTGTGTTCCCACATTATATTCATGTTGGTTGTATTCTTTAGTCTCATTGACCTACTTTTGTGGTCATTTGTCAAACATTAATATAATTATCTTATCTTCAATATCTATTTACCTGATAGTCTAAGAAAAAATGAAAAGCACTAGCAGGTATAGTTTAGTTAAAACTATAGTTGATATCATAAGGTACAATTAGTGCACTTAGAACACAAGTGTCCATGCAAAGGCACATGCACATACCCTCTCAAACAGGATCTTCCCCTTGCAGTCCCTAAGTGCCCAGGGATTCGGAAATGAGGGCAACAGGCTCCCCTGCAATATTTTGTAGATTATAAGGGTCTTCCAAAGGAAAAGAATCTTAAATGACAAGACACAAAGCATCCCATTTGATGGGCCATAGGCAATTTCCAGGTGATTGATAATTGACAAGAGATCTATTACAGCATGCTAGAACTGTTTTCAATGGCTCATAAGCTCATATTACATAATAGCAATCATTACTTACATTAAATTCTACTCAGTTGTTATCCTCTCAATTAGTGTTTAAATTTTTTACCTTTTCTACCCTAATATTTCATTGTTAGATTCAAGTTGCAGATGCCATTGCATTTCCCATATTGCACATGAATAAGAAATACTCTGTCATCTACTCAATTTCTTGTTTTTTTCATTGCTTCCCAAACTTCACCCATATATTAGTATTGATTTAAACTCAAATAAAAATGCATAAATATTTGGCATGAATTGTTTTGAACTGACAAAAGAAGATATCGCCATAGTCAAGTTTGACTAACAAAACAAACTCATTATGTCCAAAAATTTTGAAAAAGAAAAACATTATCAAATTTGCCATTTATATTGACATAATATTTGTCCTAATCCTTATGTATTAACACCAATGCTTAAAATTACATCTCATAGACTGTATTAGTCATAAATGAACTACTATAAAAACTAATATTTACAAGTGTTGTTATGTTCGAACCAACTAAAAACATCAAAAAAATAGAACCCAAATCTGATACTAAAGCACCAATTAAAACCCAACATAAAACATTGGAACCAAGCCTATGAAACTCTATAACCACCACAAGTGCAATTAACTTCATCCTTAAAATAGAACAAGGAATAAAATAAGAGTGGCATCAAAACCATTACACTTGAAAGTCTAGATATCATGATGTTGAGGATTCCTAGCAATAGCATTTTAATCAAAAATCTCAACTTGGTAATGCATGTCACAGTAGAAAAGAGATTGAATATATTGCAAAAGTGAATGCTTGGCGTGTTACAATATCAAAATTTCAAAGATATTTTATTGCAGACATCTATGAAACCAGTTGCTTCCCAAGTTGTATGGATATGGTTACAGGGACAGATGCAGCATATTTTTAGCAACACTTGGATATGATACAGTTAATATACAACATACCTGCATACCTACATGTGCTAAAAAATAACATGAAAATTTTTAAATTCAAAATACCCTTCAAGAATTTGGGCACATACTTCTGTACAAATATACAACACAGACAAAAAAAACATATTTATATTTATATAAAATTATAATATATATATGTAAAATACATATAAGAAATCGGCCCACTTTGAAAAAATATCCTGCGTGAAATCAGCCCACAATGATGACAATCAATCCATAATGCAGAAAACCCACCTTCAAATTGCACTTCAAACCTTAAAATTCCACCCCCACCCCCCTTCAAATGACTCTATGCATAATGGAAGTAAAATGCAGAACAAACTTGCAAGAGTAGTGGGAAATAAGGGATTAGAATCTCATTTATATCATATCTTTTTACTGTTAGACTCTAGTTTGTTTTTTACTTGTTCCTTTTCTATGGACTTTTTCAAGCATATGAACGAGGGTTATGTATTTACACTGACAACAAGCAAGTTGTCAGAATGTGCAGAAACAGAAAAAGATTTTCACTCTATCCTCAACAGAGCTTGAGCAAGGGAACCAACATTTAATTGAGTTTTTAATGTAAGGCATGGTTCCTGCCTAAATAATTTAACTTACCTAAAGTGTCGGTGGCTAGCCACAAAACTTCTATTACTGTCAGATAAATTTGCTCAAGGTTACATGAAATAAACTTCACACATAACAGAATAATCCTATCTAAACAACACAACAGGAAATAATAGAGGCATGAAAAGAAAACTAACACATAGCTCATTGACTTTCCAAGGACTGTAGAAGCAATACAGCAGCACACCCCAAATCTGTGGGAAATGACCAAGAGATTATATAAATTGGTGAAAACACCAAAAATATATTGTATGCTACATTAACTACTGAAATCACGCCTGAAGCAAAAAGAACATGCTCTGACACTGTTAGAATAATGTCAATGGGAGGCGGATGCATACTATAAATTTTGCCCCATCTGATTAATATCTTGTCAGAGAACCTGCCTGCTAGGTGATGCTTGTTACCCACGAAAAAGTGGGTAACCCCAAGGAGAAAACTTTTATCCTCCTTGGACAATCAGCCAACCAGCAGCCCTATTGATCAGCATACATGACATGATGTCTTCTCTCTCCCATCTGGCATTCCTTCTTGAAGGAAGGTGGCTCATCCAACGGCAGGTACTTCAACCATTTCGTAATCATGTGCTTTCCTTGATGCTTCGGGCATATTAATATGAATCAAGGGGTGATCTGGATGAGACCAATACTGACTATATTCTTAATCCCTCACTTTACCTAGGAGAGTAGTCTTAGAATCTAGTCTAGTGAGACCAGGACTTAAGGCTTTTAGGAGGGACTTAAGGTTTTTAGGAAGGACGATACTTGGGACGCTCAATGGTATCCCATACTTACCACTTTCCATCTTTCGCATAATACCATCTCCATAGGCATTATAGGAATTAGATTATTTCTCTTATAATGATAACTGCTTGTGAGGATTTTTTACTTTCTTAATTAGGTTCTTCTTGTACTTGATTATTATTATGTGTTCTTTTTCATCAAATAGCTATCAAACCATAAAGAACAATGAGACAAAGGACACAAGATGTAGGAGATCAGCTAGGGCCAAAACCTCTCGAAGCTTGAGAGGAAAACCCAATCAATTCTTCTTCTTATAGAATCTTCAATTGATGAATTCCAAGACCTAGACCCATGACCAAGAAGTGTTCCAAGACCAAGTTAATGCCCCTTCTTTGAGTAGCCCCTCTTTCCAACAACTTCGACCTATCTTGCAACTACACCTTCGACTTGCCCAGAAATTGCAACTTCGACTTGCCCTAGAAACTACAACTTCAACTTGCCCAGAAATTGCATCTAGAAACTGCAACTGCAACTTCGATTTTTCCTAGAAACTTCTCTTCTTCACTTAGGTAGATTCTCTCTCCTAGAGAATTCGGGTTCCAAAACAACTCTTCTTGGTGACTTAACTTCACTTCGGCTTCACTACATCAAAATCTGCCCTAATTCCTTCACACGTGTGGAGAGAAGTAGCCGAAAACAAAACCCAAAACTTTGACTTCTTCTCCTTCCTTCAATCTCCTCTTCTTCACACTTTTTATCGTCTCTATGATCAAACTTGTGTGAGTGAGAGTGTGTCTTCCGAATGACGTCGAGGTCTTCTTTATATAGGCTTCACATAGTGTCAAATTGCTTCCTTTAGGCCAACTAGAAGTTTCCTTAGGCCGACTTGAACTTTGTGCCATGACGAGGTCTTGGAGGGTTTTTCTAATTGATTATGACTCAATAAATTTTCCTTTACAATATGCAACATGCCCAAATGGGTCATTCATACATAACAATGACTCAATGACTTTATAACAAACCTAGAAGCACCAAATGGGCACTTTACCTATAAAATAAATTCTCTTGACCATGAAATCCATGCCTCAGGACTTGCAATAAATTTATTTTATTTTCATTAAATACATAAAATCATAATTACACATGTCATTATGAAGACCGAACCTAGTTACATATTTCAATACTCCCTCTTAACTAGGGAGGTATTCATAATCCATACAAGGTACTTGGACATTCTCAATCTGAAGAATTCTCATAAGAAGAATCAGATTGGTAATACATTTGTTGAACATCATATCATCCAGCATTGTCATATAGGAAGGCCTTGACTAATAGCTCTACCTCTCAACAAGATCAGAGCACAATGTTGGCGAGATCAATGATTTGATGTCCTTGATACTTTCCCCAGACTTTGATCCTTGTGTGTCCTTTATTGAGTTGCCCTTCATTGACTTATTACCTTAGCTCTGATACCATGTTGGGAAATCTAGGGCAGTAGGAATTAGATGATTTCTCTTATAATGATAACTGCTTGTGAGGACTTTTTACTTTTCTTACTTAGCTTCTTCTTGTACTCAATTATTATTATGTGTTCTTCTTCAGAAAACAGCTATCAAACCATAAAGAACAATGAGACAAAGGAAACAATATGTAGGCTATCAGCCAGGGCCAAAACATCTCCAAGCTTGAGAGGAAAACCCAATGAATTCTTCTTCTTATAGAATCTTCAATTGATGAATTCCAAGACCTAGACCCTTGACCAAGAACCCTTCCAAGACCAAGTCAATGCTCCTCCTTTGAGTAGCTCCTCTTTCCAGCAACTTCGACCTGTCCTGCAACCTCACCTTCGACTTGCCCAAAAACTGCATCCAGAAATAGCAACTTCGACTGCAACCAAAAACTGCGACTTCGACTACGACTAGAAACTGCAACTGCAACTTCGATTTTGCCTAGAAACTACAACTTCTCTTCTTCGCTTAGGTAGTTTCTCTCTCCTACATAATTCGGCTTCCAAAAGAACTCTGCTTGGTGACCTAACTTCACTTCGACTTCACTGCAACAAAATGTGCCCTAATGCCTTCACACATGTGGAGAGAAGTAGCCCAAAACAAAACCTAAAACTTTGACCTCTTCTCCTTCCTTCGATCTCCTCTTCGCACTTCTTTTCATCTCTATGAATGAACTTGTGTGAGTGAGAGTGTGTCTTCCAAATGAGGTCAAGGTCTTCTTTATATAGGCTTCACATAGGGTCAAATTGCTTCCTTTAGGTTGACTAGAAGTTTCCTTAGGCCGACTTGAACTTTGTGCCATGACGAGGTCTTGGAGGGTCTTTTGACTTGATTATGACTCAATAAATTTTCCTTTACAATATGTAACATTCCCAAATGGGTCATTCATACATGACAATGACTGAATGACTTTATAACAAAACTAGAAGCACTCAATGGGTGCTTGAACTATAGAACAAATTATTTTGAGCATGAAACCCATGCCTCAAGACTTACAATAAATTTATTTTATTTTCATTAAATACATAAAATCATAATTACACGGAACCTAGTTACATATTTCAACACTCCCTCTTAACTAGGGAGGTATTCATAATCCATACAAGGTACTTGGACATTCTCAATCCGAAGAATTCTCATAAGAAGAGTCGGATTGGTAATCCATATATTTAGCATCATATCATCCAACATTGTCATCTAACAAGGCCTTCACTAACAACTCTATCTCTCCACAAGATCAGAGCACAATGCTAGTGAGATCAATGATTTATAGACACCTTCATCATTGTCTCTCTCGAAACATACCCCACGCAAGTTTTGTCACAATATGTTCCCCCGGGATTATTCTTATCTTGGATTCCCAGTCCTCAAAGAATATCGGTCCTCTACAACTACTCTTATCTTAGATGCCCTAACACATCCTGAAAGAGTATCGAATACCAGATGCTTACCTAATCATCCATTCTGTCTTCCCAAGTGAAGACAAGAATGATGTGTCTATCTCCCCTCTTAATTAGGGAGGATATACCTATTCCAATGAAGGAATGTACCTAAGTTCCCTCTTGGCTTAGGAATATGCTTCCAAGTTTCTACCATGTTAGAAACTTGTTTCTAGGCTCCCTCTTATTTAGAGACCTACAGCATCTCTTTAGGTGGAGATCATGGGACAACCAGCTACTCGAAGAGCTCCTCCTTACGATATCTTGAACTTCTTTTCTTTATTCAGGAGTCTTCATGTTTTTGGGACTTCTTCGTAGGGTGTCGACCATCCATCACTTTCATCCATGAGTCATGTTAGTCATGTCATCATTCCTTTGTCATGGTCTTTCATCATGAGAGCTTCCTGTTTGCATCGACATCCTGCATACATATTGACACATCTGCAAAAGATATGCATTGTCAAGGGTCTCTTTCTTTTTCAGACCTCATCGGGGTCTTCATATCTTTCATGGAGATATCATAGTCAAATTTTTCAATCCTTGGATGTTGATTGCCTTTTTCATAGTTGCACTTTTTCATGATCTCTTCCTTTCTTTCTTCACACATTTTCTTCCAAAAACTTCCAATCATAGTTCCTCTAAATTTGTGAACCACCTCATATTGCATATGAGGACATATTATGTTGATTTCATCTAGTCAACCCATCCCTTCCTGCATCCTTCCAAATGAGGTGATCCTTTCTTTTGATCATGCTCTCGGAGTAGAGCATTCATAATATCTGCAACCATATGACATGACTTAATATATGTGCATACATACCTCATTTCTTCCTTTAGGTCATCTAGACTTCCTTCAACAACTTCCTTGATTGAAAGAACTTCAATCCCTTGACCTGCTTCACTTCCTTTCTTATCAAACCATCATCCCCTGAATTCCATACAAGTTGGAATTCCCGGTGAGACACTTGCTTCTTCTAACAAGTTATCCTTCCAATGAAGATTCCAACAGAGTATCTTGATCATCCTCATTCTACAAATGCTCCTTTAGTATGATGTATGATGAGCTCTATGCTAGATGACTTTTATTTTCCCATAAGTACTACTTATGCTTCTATTGAGGTTACCAAGAGCTATATCCTTTTAGGTGACAACCATAGACTTCTATTTCAGCTATCTTTCATGCTTCTTTATGGTGATGTCACGAGCTCTTACTTTCAATCGTATGCTTCTACGATGCCATCTCCTAACATGACACATCTTAACATGCTTCTAATGATACTTAACATGATAGTCATACTCTATAACAGAAAACATAAACTTGAGAAGAACTAGGTGAGGAAAACTTATCTCAATAATAGTAGAAATCTTTTACTTCCTCCTCCTTGAATTTCTTCTTTTCAACTTCTTCCACTTCTTTAGTATTATGGGCTTCTTCCCTTCTTTGTTTATTGTTGTCCTTCTTGAGCTTACGACAGTCTCTCTTATAACGCCCATATCCTTGACATCCATAGCATTGGATCTGAGACATATTGATCTTCTGCTTTTTCTGAGGACCAAACTTGTCAAATTTCCCTTTGCTTCTTGACATGACAACAAACGTTTCACCCTACTCATATGATCTTGTATCACTTTTTTCTTTTAACTTGTTTTCTTTGATCCTGCATAGTGACCACAAATTATTGAATGAGATAACTTTCTCCTCTTCATAGGCCTTTGATACAAGGTTTCCTTGTTCATGACTTACAATATTTAAAACAATGGTAATCATTTCTTTATCATTTATCATCTCTCCTAGATCTTGAAGTCGATTCCTTATTTGAGATGATTTTGTGAGACATGTAGATATCCCTTCATTCTTTGATGCTTTCAATTTGTATAGATCAAATCTTACTGAAATGATTTTTCCTATCGTACTTTCAAAGAATAGTTCTACTAGCTTATCATATATTTTGGTGTCTCCAACTCAGCTACATATGGGATAAGGAATCCTTGATGGATTCTATAAGAAACCTTTGAGCCCTAATTTACTTTTTCATATACTTTTCTCGTCAAATGCTTTGGAGACTTTGCCATTGACATTATCAATAACTTCATTTTCCTTGAGGACTAAGTCTATCCTCTTTTTCCATGCAAGGAGGTTCGATGACCCAACCAACTTGTTGATCTCCTTGCAAAATGAAGTCATTTTACTAAATTTAATTATAGGAATAAAGATACTTACTTGTCGAGTGAAGATGAACTCTTCAACTTGATCCCTTTGTTGATGATGATTGACAACTTCTTGATGGTGTCTTGATGCTTCTTGGATGATCTTCTTCAAGGATAATCCTTTGCTTCAAAGAGAGGGAGATTGATGACAATGTGTTTGATTTAGCTACCCTTGGATGAGTAGTCTTCAAGATGCTTCAAATCCAAGTCCTTCCTTTCTTCAGTAGAGATAGGGTCTTTGGCATCTCCTTCTTTGAGGTGTTGATTGAGTGTCGATCTCAAGAATGCTCCTTTGATCAAACTAGGGTTTTGACTATCTTCAAGATGATGATGTGATCCTTGTCCTTGAAATGCCTTGGAGATGAGGGAATCCTTTTCATGATTTGATGTGCTTGATACTTTTCCCAAACTTTGATCCTTGAGTGTCCTTTATTGAGCTGCCCTTCCTTGACTTGTTACCTTAGCTCTGATACCATATTGAGAAATCTGGAGCAGTAGGAATTAGATGATTTCTCTTATAATGATAACTGCTTGTGAGGACTTTTCACTCTTCTTATTTAGGTTCTTCTTTTACTTGATTATTATTATGTGTTCTTCTTCATCAAACAGCTAACAAACCATAAAGAACAATGAGACAAAGGACACAAGATGTAGGCAATCAGCCAGGGCCAAAACCTCTCTAAGATTGAGAGGAAAACCCAATGAATTCTTCTTCTTATAGAATCTTCAATTGACGAATTCCAAGACCTAGACTCTTGACCAAGAACCCTTCCAAGACCAAGTCAATGCTCCTTCTTTCAGTAGCTCCTCTTTCCAGCAACTTCGACCTATCCTGCCACTGCACCTTTGACTTGTCGTAGAAACTGCAACTTCGATTTTGCCTAGAAACTGCAACTTTGATTTTGCCTAGAAACTGCAACTTCTCTTCTTTGCTTAGGTAGATTCTCTTTCCTAGATAATTCGACTTCCAAAACAACTCTTCTTGGTGACCTAACTTCACTTCGGCTTCACCACAACAAAATCTGCCCTAATTCCTTCGCATGTGTGTAGAGAAGTAGCCCAAAGCAAAACCCAAAACTTCGACTTCTCCTCCTTTCTTCGATCTCATCTTCTTCGCACTTTGTTTCATCTCTATGATTGAACTTGTGTGAGTGAGAGTGTGTCTTCCAAATGAGGTCGAGGTCTCCTTTATATAGGCTTCACATAGAGTCAAATTGCTTCCTTTAGGCCGACTAGAGGTTCCCTTAGGCCGGCTTGAACTTTGTGCCATGACAAGGTCTTGGAGGGTCTTTTGACTTGATTATGACTCAATAAATTTTCATTTATAATATGTAACATGCCCAAATGGGTCATTCATACATGACAATAACTAGGACTTTATAACAAACCTAGAAGCATTCAATGGGTGCTTGACCTATAAAATAAATTCTCTTGAGCATGAAACCCATGCCTCAAGACTTACAATAAATTTATTTTCTTTTCATTTAAATACATAAAATCATAATTACACGTCATTATGAAGATCGAACCAAGTTACATATTTCAACACTCTAAGATGTTGGGAACACCTAATAGGGTTATCTACCTAACCATCCCTAACATAAGGAGGGAACACTTATATGTGACTTGACCTAGTTAGATATTTGAAGGTGATCTTTGTGTGAAGTATGATTGTGCCCCTACCATAAGTATGGTCCACTATGACGCATCTATGGTTATTGCACCTAATGATTGTTGATTTTCAGTTGATTTTGAGAGGGTTTTGCTAGGTGGTTCTCGTCACAACAAAAGTATTATTGTGCACCTAGCATTAAGTATGGTCCACTATGATGCATCCATGGTTATTGTACCTAACAATTGTTGATTTTCACTTGATCCTAAGAGGGTTTTGTTTGGCGTTTCTCATCACAACACCGAAGGCCTCTCGAGGTTATTGCCCCACTTTCCCAACAGAGCAGCGGAGGTTGTTTTACCCATTGCCGAGAGAAAGTATGACCTTGTTAATGCAGTGTTTCCTATCCATAAGAGAGCATTGGGCTACTCGATGACCCCATAGGATGCTTGACACTCTAAAGGACACCTAGATCCTAAAATTTTGAACCTGGGAAGCTTAGTGTTGGTGATGTTAATGATGTGTCCAGTGGACCCAAGATGCCCCCAAGTTGGCCTTGAGACTATTTGATGGGCCTCACTTGTTCTGAAACCGGATGATGATGGTCATCCTTGTGACGATAAGGGAGGGCTTGCACACCACTTCAGAGCCTTAACGCTTGGGTTAGAGAGTGCCACATCACCCCTCTTGCTCTTTTGAGGGTGACATTGGGCATCATGGAGATGACATGTTGGCATAGAAGCACTTTGGAGGCATGCACGTGATCTAGGAGATACACCTTGGAGTATGCAGCAATCACTAGCCCATATGACACCATTTTGTGGCATCTAGACTTCATTTGGAGAATGATATCATGCTTGAGGAGGATTTTCTCCACACTTGTGGGCATTTATGGCAATTTTGTTATGTTTTTGAGCTATGAGAATGGCTTGTAACCTCTTTCTTGTGGAACACTTAAAGTAAACCTGTCAATAGGGCTTCTTAGGTTGAATTATTAAATTATTGCAGCAGACATTTCTGTGGTAATTATCTGACTGGATGTGAACTCCCAAACACAAGTGCATCTACTAGGTGGCACAAGGTTGATGCATCATTGTTAGTGTGACAATTTAAGTGGTCATACTAACTAAGTCCTTGCACCAATGCCTTGTGTTCCTGTGCTGATGAAAGGCATGTGACTAACCTTGTCCAATCTATACTGGCTGGTCCCATGCACTGGTTGTCCTAGAGGAAATTCACTATTGACATCAATGTTACATTTATCGTTATCAGTAGATTATCGTCAGGGGTCCAAAATTTAAATTATCGCCAATATCGAGGAAAATATCAGAAACCATTGGGAAACATGAAAAGAATTAAAAAATAATCATTGTTTTCAATTTTTCAACTTATATAATAACATCAACATCAAACAAACACATTGCTACATAAATGTGAACATAAAATGATATATGAGATGTATAAGATGTCAAGCGATACCTCAGATATCAATATTGAAATACGATATTTGTCCTGACTCGTAAGATCTAATAGAATGATACAAAATCATATCAAAACAAAGATAGATGTATCTCGTGAGATGAATCATGGCAGTGAAAGAAATGGATTTCCCTTTGTTTACGTGATGGAAAATGGTCACATCATCCTCAGAATGTTATCGAATCATGGCAATGAAAACAAAGGATTTCCCTTTGTTTGCATGAGCTTATAACGAGTTGGAGTCTGCATAAGCCAAAAGAAAAAGCCACCGCATACTTGTGACTCCATGCCCCTAACATATAATAAACATAACCATCAAATCTAAGCTTCAAAAATGCAAGAAACCAACAAGGTCTGGTGAACCAGAGCACAATTTATGGCATCTACATTTACCTGTTTACTTTTTTTTCTTCCTTTTGCATATACATCTACTTAATGACTACAGCTTATTACCTTGATCCAATCATACAAAAACACAGATTCATAAATATCTTAGTACAAGAAACTGATCATGTGATATCAAGAGGCATGATTACTACATAGTACATATAAACACACAAACCAAAGCAACAGTTTGAAGGAGATATATAGTGCACCTCTAACCAAGGATTAGGTTATTACCTGTAAGTTGCAATTTGCTCCACTTTCTAAAAGCAGGCCTACACATGACTTTGAACCCCTAGCTAAAGCAACATGAAGAGGTGTTGTATTGTGTACATCTCTGATATCAACATCAACACCTGCATCCAAAATGATCTGTAACCAGAGAGAAGTAACTATTAAATTGCACTTCAGATGAGGCTGTTGCAAAGACGGCCTATCAGAATTCTGTAACTCAAATATGCTTAAAAACTGTAAATTTTACAAATTTTTGGTTGATATTGACCAGAACTTAGAAAGCTAAATCCTCTAATGAATATCAAGGCTACAAATAACAAGCCAGACAACATACCTTCACCATTTCCACGTCATTAGCCATTGCTGCTGCATGTAGAGCAGTTTGTCCTCGCAGTGCATCTTGGGCTTTTGGATCTGCCCCTGAAGTAATCAAAATTCTGACCAATTCTCTGCATTCTGTAAGCACCAAACCAACCAATTCATCAAGACAGATGATTTTCCAATAAAATATTTCAAAACACAAAGAAGCACCATCATACATTTCATAGTCTAAATGAACTATTTCCTATTATTAACCTTCAAGGAGTAAATTAAAACACGTGGCATAAATCACCACCAATCAAACATCATATCAATTTTCAGTTTAATTGGCATAGTTCACATATGGAGATAAGGTGAGAAGAACTGAACAGACCTAAATGAGTCTAAGAAAACCGAAACTTGCTCTGAGAATCAATGATTGCATTCTGAAATTAGGAATGAATGTACACAGAGAAAATCTCACTCGAGAACAAATAAAACATCTCATGAGAGGGCTGTGTGCCTTCTTTTGCCATCAATCAGTTACTCTTTGAATCTCTAACCTACTGTTCCCTTAATTATAGGGTTGAGATAGAAATCTACATATACTTGCACATGATATACATTTTTTAAATTACTATAATAAAATACAATAACATATTACAGTTAGGAATAAGATGGACTGATGATTGAGTATTCATCATATCCCTCTTGCTAAAGAAAAAAACTATGCCCAAATCATTCTGAAGATGGGTACTTGTTATTAGAATGTAGGATGGAATATCCTTGAGATGGGAGTTTCCATTCATGGCTGACAAAAATTATCCTTATCTTCGTCCTTTTGTGGTTCTTGTGTTGGTATTGAACCACATATCCTCTGAAAACAGACAGTAGAAGACAAGATTCTAGAAAAGCACCCCATAGGTGTAGAATGGGGGCATCCTCTTCCAAGTCAGAAAGTTCAAACCAGTGTTGCAAACATCCTGATTTTATTGTGAAAAAATTGCAAATCACGATTTTTTCACCTAGCCAATGATTACTGATTTTCACCGATATTTTGATGGTATCTTAATTTTTCCGATGTTTACCAATTTTTTCTGATATTTTCTCAATTTTTATGATTTTTTGGTTTTCCGGACACTTGCCAATTTTATCCCGATGCCAATGTTTGCAACATTGGTTCAAACATCACATAATTTGAGGTTCTTGACAATAACTACATCATGAATGCCAATGTTGGTTGCCAATCTAGGATAGCATAGGGTCCATATTTAGGTTTGGCCTTGTTATGTTGTTGTTTCCTACACCTTTTTCTGTCAACGTGTAACCAGACTTTATTGCTGACATGAAAATGATGTGGAATCAGGTATCTTGCACTGAAGTGACCTTAGCACTTTGCTTGCGTCTTATGAGGAATGTCCGTCCCATTCATATCAATCCCAGCCAACTGCTTAAGAAATTTGGTGGCTTTTCCCACCTGCTTTCTTTGGAACAGAATTGATCTGGCTATGACTGCCTACATATTTCATATGATACTAGAGATTGAAACTCATTAAAATTTTCAAAAGTTGAATAGCCCATGGCCAAATGAGGAAACATGCTGTACCTGCTCGTATCACATGAAGGCACATGTCCATGTTAGTTGAAATCTTTACTTAATCATCAAATGTGAACATGGGTTTTGTATGGCACCATCAATTTATAGGAAGTGGAAGACTGATTAGCAACCTAGCATTCTCCAGGAAGTGGAAGACTGTAATTAGCAACCTAGCATTCTCCAGATCCCTAAAATTGTAAAAGGAATTGAGATTACAAATGATGCTGGTTTGCAATTCATATTGAGAAAGTACATTTTAGAAGAATAGTTTGACTACAACATATGGTGCACCAATGGTTTACTTGTAAGACAAAAAGATGGCCCTTTCAGAGATAAAACACACCACTGAAAAAATACAGTCACGTTTCCTCTGTGTTGAATGAATACCATTTTTGAAATCCCTAGAAATAAATTCCCATACTTCAGACTGCATCATAGTGACTAATAAACTTTGCCACAGTAACTAATAAACTTCAAGTGATACTGCCATAGCTATCTTTGACTCACTACATGTAGAAATTTTTTGTTTGCCGTAGCCCTTCCCAGTTTCAAGTTTTTGCATAGGTTTAATGCCCAAACCCCATCATAACATATGACTAATATAAAAATTAAATTTATTCAAATTGAAACAAAAGACTAACAGAGTGTTTTTGGTCTAAAGACCCCGGAAAAACCCACAAGGGGAAAACCAGTGGTCAAGGAGTATTTGATTATTATTATTATTATTATTATTATTATCATCATCCAATTTTAAGGTCACAGCCAAGCTAGACACCAAATTGGTGTATGAGACCTTCTTGTTTGTGGGGCAAAGGACCCACTTCCGTGCAGCGATTTGACTGCTAAGTCTACGAAGGCATACATACTCTACCTCCCCCTGGTTTTGAACCTGTGACCTCTTAGAAGGAAACAGATGCTCTTAACAATTAGATCCACTCAAGGAAACACATTGCTCTTAAGGAAACTTATACACAGCAGAGAAAAGTCTAACTTATCTCCCTTTAATTTTGATGATGTCACTGCCAGGTTACATAGGAATTCAAGCCTCCCTCACAGTCATAAACTCAGCTTTGATTTGCTTGATTTCTGTGCACAGGAACCAATGACAGTGGCTTGAGATAGAGCAGAAATATAGCAGAGAATTCTGTCTCCAACCTCCCTCGAAAAACACACCTCTAAAGCCTCAAACTCCACGCTGATAAACCCAGAAATTATCGCAGGAACAGGCCTCGAATTTCATGCTAACTGTCAGCTATTTTCTCAGCCTCTCCGACTGTGTAAATGGCTGATGGCAGTGGTTCAATCTTCCCTTCTCTACAGCTAGATACACGCTGAGAATCCCTCCCAGCTGCTCCGCAAACCAACACTGACTTCTGGCTTGAATCTCGGCCAGAAATACCAAGAAATTTCGGCCAAACTGCTAGCCCGAAATTCTTGGGATTCGTGCCAGAAATTTTGGGTTCTTCGCTAGGACTGTACGCTGTCCTCCTTTTGCTGTATGCTGTCCTCCTTGCTCTCCTCTCCTCAAGTCTCATGATAATAATGAATAAGAAACCCTTGCCTTTTCCCTTTGTCTTTCATTAGAGAGAGAAAACCTAAACCTAGTGATCAACAGCTGAGATTAAATCTCAGCCCATGAGATCAACGGATGAGATCAAGTCCCCCACTTGACCCCCTTTCTCATGTGGTTCCCCACTCCTAGTCACTTCTAGGTTGCACGAAACGGGGAAACGGGTACGAGTTTCCGAACGGGAAGCTATACGAAACCCGACCTCCCCAAATTTTGGAAACGGGGAAACGCGAATATATATATATATAAGGACATTTAAGAAATATGTGCAATCATAAAGCATATATGATACATTCTAATTTATTGCATTATGATAAAATTGTCAATTGTCAATGCATAAACTATAAGTCTCTAAATTTACATCACATTTACTCATGAATGATCACATAATGAAAATAGAAA
>APFE031286043.1:2287-22548 GCA_000404065.3 Pinus taeda | reverse complement strand
ATGCTTGATTGGGAGTCTCCTCCTACATAGTCGAACGACCTTAGTGCTCTTGATTAAATACAAGTTTCATACCCTAGTACCCTACACGCTCTTCATTATTGGGAGTCTCCCCTACATAGAGGGCTTGGTTCTCTTGATTAAATACAAGTTCCATACCATAGTACATGATAAAATCCAATGGAAACATTGCAATCCCCCCAATCCTGAAATCCTGAAAAACAGATAAGTCTGGAATATTTTGAGTGAGATCTAAAATTCTACTTTCTCCATATGAAATCCAATGAGGGCGAAACTACTCTCAAACATCCTGAGTCATTTCATGGTAATGTTAAAAATTTAAGTAAAAGGATGAAAATGAAAAATAAAGGAGAATGATCACTTTTACTTTAAGAATTACACATACCATGAACACATTCACACAGGGAAAAAGTTCACTTTTATAACTTTATACAAGCGATCTAGAAGCAACTCAGAAGTCCTAAGATAACCTAAAAATAAATTAGAAAACAAACTAAAAAAAAAAAAAAAAATTGAACACAAGTAAAAAGCTAAAACGTCAGTCGTACGGCCCTGAAACGCGTTTCAGGCCGTACTGGCCACATTTTAGTTTCGTGAAACGTGGCGGTACGGCCTGAAACGCGTTTCAAGGCCGTACCAAACGCGTTTCAGCGTTCCGTACCCGTTTCCATACGGAAACGCCCCCTTGCTCTATGTTTCCTACAACATAAAGTCACTTTAATATGTTTTGTACCATGTGATAAAGTCACTTTTAAAACATAAAAGTCACTTTGTACTTTTTCTCCCTAAAGTCACATTTAAAACATAAAGTGACTTTATTAAAAGTACCTAGCACATGTACCTCCTATTAAAATGACTTAGCTCCATCACATTAATATAACTCGTAATGTCTCATGAAAAAAAGGTCATTAGAGTGTTTTCCTAGGTAAAAAGGCCAATGCACTAGGAAACACTTCCTTGGCACCATTTTTCTCAACACTCCCTCTTACCGAGGAAGTTGTTTCACACCACTCCAACTTTATCTTTGAAGTGGATATGCTCACCCCTTGGTACCATCTTTTCACCCACTATTTTTGCCACATCACGACCCAACCTCTTTGGTGGTATGCTCTCCTTCATTGACTCGTGCTTCCTTCAAGGTACCATAAAGCCTTCTTGGCTTCCTCTTCCCTGCAGAAGTCTCCTACACAAGTGAGGGAACCTCATCTCCATCCCCTGACACTTGTGGCCCTGATACAATGCCCCTGTAGCCTGTAGTGAACCTGTACTCTGAGATCCTGCACCTGGTAATCCTACACTTGGTGATCATACACTCAGTGATACTGGACTCTATGAACTTGTCACCCCTGAAGTCAGTGATCCTCTTGACCCCTATGAACCTATACCTGTGGACTCTGAAACTTACAGTGCACTCCCTTGCCCAGGAGCTTGCTACTCTACCTGATCAACCTCCTGAGACCTCCTCACAGTCCTAGCGGGCTGAAACATAAACCTGTAAAATCTCCCCTCACAGACACCAATCACTCTAGCAGATGCCATGCTAGATCCCACCGGATACATCAACACCTATCCATCTTGGAACACTACAACATTTCCCCTTTCCTCAATATAGAAAACTGATATCAAGTTCCTCCTCAGCCCCGGTACGTATAGGACTTCCCCCACATTCAGAGGTGGCAATGACTCCCTCTGAAAGGATATAGTCCCCACTCTTGTCGCTCTGACCCTAGTGTCATCTCCAAGTCTACACCCTTTGTAAGGCTCGTGAAATGCTCCCTCACTCCAGTCATATGGCAAGATACTCCACTATATATAAGCCAAACACTCGTGAATGTAGCACTGGTGGCTAAACTCACTACTAATGCAAATGAATCAAATCTTGAGATGAACTCCTCCACCTCAACTGATGTTGCCACGTCCTTCTTCTTCTCCTTCTTGTTGGGACACTTGGATGCATAGTGACCCAACTTTCCACAAGCAAAGCATCTCACTTTGCTCATGTCCTCCTCAAATTTCTCTTCCTCCTTCTGCTGCTTGGCCCCTCTAGTGGACCCCTTCTTTTTCTTGCCCTTAGGCACAAGGGAAACATTTTCCTCCTCATCTACTCCACCACTCTAGCTACCACTCTTGGAACTCCTCCTGGTCTCCTCCTAAATGAAATCATCCCACATCCTCCTCCAGTCTGAAGAATGCCTTATGGCCACAATGCCATGTATGAATCCATCCCACTAATTGGTGTTATCCTGACCAGCTAGTCCTCAAAGATAACCTCTCCCACCATAGACAACTCATCTCTCACCTATGTGATCTTGGTGAGGTATATGGTCACAGTATCGGTCTTGGTCATCTTGGTGTTTCTTAGCTTCTGCCCCAACACCATCTTCTTGTTCTCATTGGAACTTTGGTGTAGTGTGACTAGGAACTCCCACATCTCGTAGGCAAACCTTTTCCTGGTCACATGAGGGAATATGTGGTCTCTGATGACATCGAGAATGATCCTCTCCGCTTTTACATTCTTCTTGTTGAACTCACTAAACTGAGAAGGATCTGTAGGAGGTTGCATGGCATTCTCCACAATGTCCCATGCCTCCAACTACTCAAACAAAAGCATCATCCTCTCCTTCCAGGGGCCAAAGTTTTATGTTGCTACCAATTTGTCCTTTCACCCTTATACCAGTCACCATGACCCTCACAACACCCACAAAATCTCAATCTCTAAACCCCAAATCTACCTCCCTCTCAACAACCAATCTCTGGATATCTGAAGGTAGTTTTTGTTCATTGTTTACTGACTTGTAGCAAAAGGTATCTTGCTAGTTCTTCATATCAGCTTAAGGTTTTCCTCGGATCTGAAGCTCCCTTTTTCAAGTCTAGAGCTTTCCATGCTTTGATACCATGTAGAAAATTTTGTTCGTTGGAGCCCTTCCCAATTTCAAGTTTTTACATAGGTTTAATGCCCAAACCCCATCATAACATATGACTAATAAAAAATTAAATTTGCATTCAACTTGAAACAAAAGACTAACCTACTCTTTTCACTTCAACAACTAATACAAGAAATTTATGCAAGCGTGCACTCAAAAATTTAACACAATGTTTTTGGTCTAAAGTCACTGGAAAAACCCACAAGGGGAAAACTAGCCTTCAAGGAGTATTTTGATTGCGCTTAAGGAAATTTATATACAATAGAGAAAAGTCCAACTTATCTCCCTTTAAGTTTGATGATGTCACTGCTAGGTTACATAGAAATTTGAGCCTCTCTCACAACCATAAACTCAATTGTGATTTGCTTCATTTTTGTGCACAAGAACCAATGACAATGGCTTGACATAAGTGTTGGACAGAGCAGAAATATAGTAGAGAATTATGTCTCCAACTTCCCTCAAAGAACACGCCTTTAGAGCCTAAAACTCCACGCTGATAAACCCAAAAATTATTGTCGGAACAGGGCTCGAATTTTGTGCTAACTGTCAACTATTTTCTCAACCTTTGTGACTATGTAAATGGCTGACGACAATGGTTCGAACTTCCCTTCTCCATAGCTAGATACACACTAAGAATCCCTCCAAGCTACTCCATAAACCAACAGTGACTTCTGGCTTGAATCTCGGCCAAAAATACCAAGAAACTTAAGCCAAACTGTTAGCCCGAAATTCTCAGGATTTGTGCCAAAAATTTCAGGTTGTGCTAAGACTGTATGTTGTCCTCCTTTTGTTGTATGATGTCCTCCTCTGCAATCAAAACTTCCCCCTTGCTCTCCTTACTCTCCTCTCCTCAAGTCTCCTAATAATAATGAATAAGAAACCCTTGCATATTCTCATTGTCTTTCATTAGAGAGGGAAAACCTAAACTTGGTGATCAAGGGCTGAGATTAAATCTCAGCCCATGAGATCAATGGATGAAATCAAGACCCCCACTTGACCCCCTTTATCATGTGGTCCCCCCTCACTTAAATAACTCCTAGTCACTTTCATATGTTTTGTACCATATGCATTTTTTTTCTCATAAAGTCACTTTTAAAACATAAAAGTCACTTTGTACTTTTTCTCACTAAAGTCACATTTAAAACATAACGTGACTTTATTAAAAGCAATGTCACATGGTTCGGGTTCGAATTCGAATTCGATTACAATTAAGTTCGATTCGAGTTCGAATTTTTTGATGAGGTTCGAATGAGGTTCGCCATTAGGTTCGTTCATGTATATAATTTTAAAAATATATATATACAATAATTAAAATTACATAAATCTTTTATATTCATTTATAATTAATATATATTTATAATTTTTATCATATTCTATATCAATAAATTATAATTTTCCATAAATATAAGTTATATTATTTATAATATATTAAAATAACATACCATTAAATGTAATATCAATATAATTAAAATAATCTCGTAAAAATATATAATTTTTAAATTATGTTCACTTAGCTTTATTATTATAATAATAATAATAAATATGCATTAGCCCATTGTAAGCCCGAGAAGCAACATGTATAAGTTCACTCACTTACTTTTCCATTCCTTTCTATTAACGGATGGGTTCAACAAAAACAGAAATAGAAATATGGGTTTAGGGTTCAACAATACTGGGTTCCAGGATGAATTTTTCTTTGTATGGCGGTGGGAGAAAACCATAAATTCAAACGCCAAGACACACTTGCGTCGAATTTAAACTCCACCGTTAATTTCACTCGACTGCCGACAAACCGGCAGGACCCACAGGACCCAGGGTCGGTCTCTGTTTCGATTTTGTGGAATGAGGAGTGTTCGGAGCCTAATAATGTTGACGCTTAAAAATATAATGCTTTTAACACATTATAATGTATGTATGCAGATTTCGATCCTGCAGTCTGCAATATATTATAACCATGATTTCGTACTGCAGTCAACGCTTTAGAAAGAAAATTTGAACCATGATTCGGAAATCGCGCACACGCTCATTGGGAGATTGGGACGATTATATGGAATACTGTCCAAGTTAGGACACAGCGGCAGGAACGGAACCTTCTAGAAACTAAACCTTAGGGTAATAACAATATGAATGTCGTTATAATAATAATGCACGCAGCAGGAACCTCGTTATAATAATAATGCACGCAGCAAGAACCGAACCTAACCGAACCTTCTCGAACCTTAATTTTTTTTTTTGAAATTCGCCGAATTTCGGACCTCAACCTTTAGGTTCGACGAACCCTGTGACAGTGATTAAAAGTACCTAGCACATGTACCACCTCCATGACATTAATACAATTCATAATATCTCATGACAAAAATGTCATTAAAGTGTTTTCCTAGGCAAAAAGGCCAATGCACTAGGAAACACTTCCTTGGTACCATTTTTCTCAACACTACACAGTACATAATGTACACCTATAGAAATAATGAACCATCTAAGCTACACAAAACAAGAAAACAAATGTGACTTCGAAACATGGGCCAAAATAATAGTAGCAAACAAGGTATTTATGAGATAAAGAAAATATTGTTGAAAAATCAATGCTAGTAAAATTAGGGTTAGATTTCTCTTTCTTGATAATTACTTATGAATTATGTTGGCTTCTTTTACTTATTTGTTATATTATCTTTCATCAAGCAATTACCAAATTATGTGTGCGTGAAGATCACAAAAACACAAGACACAAGATGTAGGCACTTTGCCAGGACAAAACCCCTATCTAGGGGAAAACCCAGTCAAAATCTCTTCCTTTAATAGTTATTCTTGAGACTCTTCAACCTAGACACAGACCTCCTCCACACCAAGCCAGCCTTTCCTTCTCCGATCCAACCTTCGACCTAGTAGCAAAAGCACTTCGACACTAGCAACTTCGACTTGGCAGTGTTCAGCATCAAAAGCAGCTTCGACTTTAACAAGGAGACTTTGATCTCCTAAATTAGCCAACACAAGAGAGAGAGAGAGAGAGAGAGAGAGTGATCCCAAAACTTCGATTTTGTCCTTCCCTTCCTTCTTGACCAAATCACACTCCTTTTAGCCTCCTTCACCTTCGCACCTTTTCCCAGCTTCCAGCTTCAGATATCGAACTATATGTGAGAGAGTGAGATACTCCAAATGAATTCAAACTACCTTGTATATATAGCCTTCCAATGAGGTCGAATTGCTTTCTTTGAGGCTGACTTGGTGTGAAGGTTACATAATTCATCTTTGACTCGAAAATAATTCTTTTTACATCATTCGAAAGCCCAAGAAGGGTCCCATAAAAATATACAATGACTCTTTATTAATCCTAGGAGTCCACAATGGGGACTTTGACTAATAAAATGATGACCCAAGCATGAAACCCAAGCTTTAATAAGTCATTGTAACAATAATAAAAATTCTTTTGACAAATACATTTAATGAAGACCGAACCTAGTTACATTTTTAATTGTTGGAAATATTGAGAGGGGGGTGAATCAGTATTTCCTATTATTTTTCACAATTGGTTAATTCTTAAAGACAATTCAGAGCATCATCGAAAAACCATAAAACATATCACATGAAGAGCAATACACAAGGGATTTGGCTTTACTAAAACATTGTATTTTGTAGTGTACAATGTACATACAATACTTTACCAGGAAGACCTGGAAGGAAGTGAAACACTCCCAAGAGTTTTCCAACAAGTTGGAGGGAAGCAAAATTGCTCCCAAAGGGTTAGGCTCCTGTACCAGGGACAATGACCCAAATACAATCAAGTTGTTGCTACAATGCTTCACTCAAGTACCACTATTGTCCACCATTATTATTGCAACAATCACTGCTTACTAATCTGTCCACTGCTACTACTGTTACATCTGCTACTCATGTCGTCTGCTTCTGTCTGCTGTTATCTCTGCCACTGCTGCTACATATGCTGCACTACTGTCTGATAATACGATGACTATTGTTGTAGACAATGTGTCACTGTGAAGAGTCACGCATCATTGTTCTACTGCCATGTTTCTATCATCAAGGATTATAATGCAAGACAATTGCGCAAGGTCAATATTGTTTATAATAATGTCACAGAGGAGGTCATTGCCTCAATCTCTACAGTGGTTGCTACAACAATACTTCTGCAATCAGTACTACCAGTCACTTTCCAAACCCTACTTGATATCTCAACATGGTATCAAAGGTAAGGTCGAAGAAGATTAAAGGTCACTTTGTTGGCTTGAAGGAATTGACTACTCCCTCTATGATAAGAATGGGATTCAATTCTACAGCAAGATGGATCAAGAAGATGGTCTACTACTTATTCAACAAGGTCAAAAGTCAAAAGTCAAGGGTTCTTAGTTGCATATACAAGATCACTGAATGATGATAATGCATGGATCATTGACAGTGGAGCATCAAGGCATATGACAGGGGAAAGTAAACGACTACAAACACTACCAAAAGAACCATCCTCCCATGCAGCCGAATTGGAAGACAACAAAAGTTATGATGTTAGAGGCATGGGATCAACATCTTTGAAGCTGGAGAATGGAGCAAAACTCCATCTCAAAAACATATTATATGTTCCAGGTTTGAAAAAGAAGTTGCTTTCAATTCCTTGCTTAGAAGATAAAGGGGATAGAGTTGCTTTTGTTGATGGAAAGGTATTGGTTTGGGGAAAAGATTCAAGTATTGATAAAGCTAGGGTCATTGGAGTTCGTGAAGGAAGCTTGTATAGAGTCATTACACCACCTCCTCAAGCCCTAGTTCATATGGAAATCACTCCTATTAAGCTATGGCATAGAAGATATGGTCATCTTCACTACAAGGTCATTCCCACTCTTAAGCATCTAGTTCATGGCATCCCTAATATCAAAGAAGATTGTGGAGTTTGCAAGGGATTCTCTTTGGGAAAACATACAAGAAAACCATTTTCAAATAGTGAAACAAGGTCTAAAGAAATATTACACCTCATACGTTCTAATGCGTGTGGGCCCATGTTTGAAAAATCACTTGGAGGTCATCTTTACTATGTAACATTTATTGATGATCACTCTAGAAAGACATGGCTCTACCTTCTCAAGAAAGAATGATGAAGTATTTGAGAAATTCAAAGAGTTTAGATGTGAAGTGGAAACCCTAACCAAAAGAAAAATAAAGACTTTGAGATCCGACAATGGTGGGGAATACACTTCTAAATAATTGATTGCATATTGTAAAGAAGCAGTAATTAAGGAGCTTATCGTTCCCTACTATCCCGAACAAAATGGAGTAGCCCAAAGAAAGAATAGGACAATTGAAGGTGTACAAACAATGCTCCTTGATCAAGATTTACCAAAATTTCTATGGGGAGAAGCAGTAATCATAGAATTCTTGAAAATATGACACCCGAGGAATCATTCACAGGGAAGAAGCCAAGTCTGGACCATCATCGAATCTTTGGGAATCTTGCCTACATCCACATCCCCAAGGGCAAACAAAAGAAGCTATATTCTACAAGCATCAAAGGGATCTTCGTTGGTTGTAGTCTTTCCTCAAAGGCATATAGAATCTACATCATGGAAGCGAGACACATTGAAGCAGAGACATTACATTTGATGAAAATCAAGCCTACAAAAGATCAAAGGATATACCTATTGATTCTGATGATGAAGATCTTCCTATATTTGAAGAAGAAGAAGTACAACGCGACAACCCTTCTACAATTCAAGAACAAGAAGATGGACCAAGTGAGCCTATTCCTACTGTGGACATACCGAATGCAAGGAAGAGGCCAAATTGGTTAAAAGCTACTCTTGAAGATGTTGAAGGGCGTGGGGAGTTGCGAAAGGAACCTTTAGATAACGCAGAAGGCCGCAGAGATATTCTTGATATGCTACATATATGACAAGACTAATTGCAGTAGAACCATCTACATTTGAAAAAGTTGCTCAGCAAGAAGTATGGAAAAAAGCTATGCAGGAAGAAAACCAATCCATCATGAAGAATGGGGTTTGGGAAATCGTTCCTAGACGTAGTGACAAATCGGTTGTCACCACAAAATGGATGTTGATGGAAGTATGGATAAATACATGGCCAGATTTGTTGCAAGGGATTTCTCTCAAAAGAAAGGGATAGATTATGAAGAAACCTTTGCACCCACTACAAGGTATACTACCATTAGATCTTTGGTTTCATTCACTGCTACAATGAGATGGAATATCTATCAAATGGACGTGAAGACAACATTTTTGAATGGGACCATCAATGAGGAAGTATAAAATGAGCAGCCCGAAGGCTTTGAGGTAAATGGCAAAGATACTTATGTATGTAGACTCAAGAAGACCCTATATGGTTTGAAGCAAGCTCCTAGGGCATGGTATGCAAGAATGGATGCATACCTTCTAAGAATTGGGTTTGTGAAGAGTTTCGTTGATCCAAATCTCTACATCAAGGTTGTGAATAATGAGCCAATCATTATTCTATTGTATGTGGATGACTTGTTCATTATAGGTGTGGAGAGAAGAATGCAAGAAGATGCTCGCAGTTGAATTTGAGATGAAGGATCTAGGACTGATGCACTATTACTTAAGTCTAGAAGTATGGCAAAATCCTAGGGAGATATATTTGGGGCAAGGAAAGCATATCATCAAGTTGTTGCAGAAATTTAGGATGAAGGATTCCAAGCCCACGACTACTCCTATGATCACCAATCTCAAGAAGTTGAGGAGCTCTGACTTAAGTCTTATGGATCCTACCTCCTATCATCAGTTGGTGGGTTCTTTAATGTATCTGGTAAAAACTAGGCCGGATATATGCTTTGTTGTAAACATCCTCAATCATTTTCAGTTGGAGCCTCGTCATGATCACTGGATAGTTGCCAAGAACATATTGAGATATCTTCGTTGGAAAGAACAGTCTTGTACCTTTATGCATTTCCTATTTCAAGAGCTCTTAAAGGAAGAAGAACAGAGTATCCCATTATTTTTCACAATTCGTTAATTCTTAAAGACAATTCAGAGCATCATCATAAAACCATAAAACATATCACATGAAGAGCAGTACACAAGGGATTTGGCTTTAACAAAGGGTTGCATTTTGTAGTGTACAGTTTACATACAATACTTTACCAGGAAGACCTAGAAGGAAGTGAAACACTCCCAAGAGTTTTCCAAAAAGCTATAACGAAGTAAAATTGCTCCCAAAGGATTGGGCTCCTGTACAAGGGACAATGACCCAAATACAATCAAGTTGTTGCTACACTACTTCACTCAAGTACCCCTATTGTCCACCATGACTGCTGCAACAATCACTGCTTACTAATTTGTCTACTACTACTACTCTTACATTTGCTACTCATGTTGCCTTTGTCCACTGCTTATGTCTATTGCTATCTCTGTGATTGCTACTACACATGTTGCACTACTATCCGAGAGTACTACCAATATTGTTGTACACAATGTACAACTTAGATGATTATTATACGTGCCCCATGACATTGGTTATTATTTTGCCTTTATTAACTTTATTACATGGAATTTTGACTAGGGTTGTTACAAAGCCCTCCCCCTTGGGGGAACACCGTCCTTGGTGTTTAATGGCACCTACAACCAACAAGACCGCTGAGAAGCAAAACATATTGATCAACCTAGAGATTTATAACTTAGCTCAATGCAATATTTACGATGATCAACACGTTGACAAGAAAACCAACATGACACCCATACCGCTTATTGGAGCTTTATAACACAATTCATGGCGGTATTTACAATCATATACATATGTACATATACCAAAATATCACACCAAAACATATACCAAAAACATTCGCTCAACCGACGAATAGAGAAGGATACATAGCCCACATCTGATCCACCATCTCCCATGTAGCTTCATAAAATATATTTTACTCTTCTACAATGTAATAGGGAAGGTACAAGATTCATCTTCACCTTAGCTATGATACAAAGTCAGCCTCTTTCTTTCACCATAGCTCTCTTCTTCACATTTCTTATTTTTGAATGAAATCTAGATGGGCTTACGCAGGGCTACTAAGGGAAGAACTGTGGAAGAATACCACAACTGACAGTCATGTGGCAGGATGAAAGGTCCATAAGGAAACATGATATGAAGAAGGTAGCATGGCATGAAGGAAGGCCATATATGGACTAATGGATCACTTTCCAGTGAAAAAATGATGACATGACTCATGGATGAAAGTGATGGATGGTTTGTGCCCGATGAAGAAGTCCCAAAAAATGTGAACTCTATGACAAAGAAGAAATTCACGACATAAAAGGAAGGAGTTCTACAAGCAACTGGTTGTCCCATGATCTCCACCTGAAGAGCTGTTGAAAGCAAGTCCCTAGTCAAGAGGGAGTTTGGTCAAGTCCCTAATTAAGAGGGACCTTGGGTGCATTCTTGTTTATAAGAATGGGTAGATTCCTTTAGTGGAATAGATATGACCTCCCTAAGTTGAGAGGGAGAGATAGACACATCATTCTTGTCTTCACTTGGGAAGACTAAATGGAGGATTGAGTAAACATCTAGCATCTGATACTCTTTGAGGATGAGTTAGGGCATCTAAGATAAGAGTAGTCATAAAGGACCGATATTATTTGAGGACTGGGAATCCAAGATAAAAATAGTCCTGGTGGAACATACTCTAAGAGAACCAGGGTGGGGTATGTTCCAAGAGAGACAATGATGAGGGTGTTTATACATCATTGGTCTGGCCAACATTGAGCTCTAATCTAGTGGAGAGATAGAGTTATTAGTCAAGGCCTTGCTATGTGACAATGTTGGATGATATGATGCTACACAAATGGCTTACCAATCTGACTCTTCTTATGAGAATTCTTCAAATTGTGAAATGTCCAAGTACCTTGTGTAGATTTAAATAACTCCCTAGTTAAGAGAGAGTGTTGAAAAGTGTAACTAGGTTCGGTCTTCATAATAACATGTGTAATTATGATTTTATGTAATTAAAGAAGAAAATAAAATAATTTTTGTAATGCTTGAATCATGGGTTTCATGATCAAGGAATTTTATTTTATAGTTAAAGCTCCCATTGTGAGCTTTAGGGCTAGTCATCAAGTCATAAAGTCTAGTAAAGTTAATGTCAAAGGTTGAAGTCCCATTTGGGCATGTTACATATGTATTTGACTCACTATTAGAGTCAAAAGCCCCTCCAAGGCCAAGCTCAAGCACTTCTAGCAAGTCGACCTTAAAATGGAGCAATGAGCCTTCACAAAATGGAGATGTCAGCCTAGGATCCAGTCAAGTCGGCTTATTTTCATGGGGTAGATCACTATATAAAGAAGCCACGACCTCATTCTAGACACACAATCAAGCACAATAAGAAGTTCGATCAAGGGTCAATAGAAGTCTTATATCCAAGTGAGGGAAGGAGATCAAAATCAAAGGGAAAAACAAAGAAGTTGCAGGTTTGTCTTAGGAAAAATTTATTACATGTGTGAGGAAGGGATAGGGCATACACTTATTGCAGAGAAGCCGAATTGCAGAATTTCAAGAGACCGAGTTAAGGCAAGAACTTGATTTATACTTCATGCTGAGATAACAAAGATATCCTCTCTAGTTAAGTGAAGAATGAAAGGACAAAATTTACCCTATGTCTGTCACACGTGTGAGAAGTATAGTCCATTGGTCGAAGATTACAATCAAGGAGGCCGAAAAGTTCAGATCGGTGTTGCAGGAATGAAGACTAAACATTGAAGAAGAAATTGGAGTTGAATCATCAAAGGATTAACTTTGACTTGAAGTAAGTTGACTTGGTATTGGAGAGGTTGTTGGGTCAAGGGTCTTGGTCTTGGTATTCATCAATCGAAGTCTTTATAAGAAGAAGAATTGGTTTTGGGTTTTCCTCTCAAGTTGGAGAGGTTTTGGCCCTGGCTGATTGCCTACATTTTGTGTCTGTTGTCTCTATATTGTTTATGCTTTGCTAGTTGTTTGAGGAATAAGAACACTATAATCATCTAAACAAAAGAGAAGAACCTAATCACCACAAAAGTTGGTCAATGGCATTGCAAAGTACAATAGTGTTGATACAAAGTGGGAGCACAAAAAGTTAAAATAACTCCCATATAAAGCAAACATAACTTTATTAGTGTATATCTTTATAGTGGTGTAGTTATCCTTGACTCACTACACAATACATAATGTACACCTATAGATATAGTGAACCATCTAAGTTGCACAAAACAAGGAAACAATTATGAAATGGAAACATGGCCCAAAATAATTAAGGAAACAAGGTATTTAGATGAGATAAGAAAGTATAACTTTATTAAAGTCCAGCAAATGTCCACAAAAGTTGGTCAATGGCATTGTTAAGTACAATAGTGTTGAAAAGTAAAAATGTTGAAAGTAAAGAATTGATCTAAGCTAAGATATGAAGATTGTACTGACAGCTGAAATCAGATCTTGGAGATAAGATAGATAAGATAAGATAATTTTATTAATGTCCAACAAATGGCCATAATAGGTCAACAGGACTGTCTGTTACAATGATTACATCATGCCTAGCCGGTGGACCAAACGGTCCCCTTTAACATTTCTTTTAAAAAGCAAAGAATACATCTATAACGGTCCCCTTTAACATTTCTTTTAAAAAGCAAAGAATACATCTATAATCTAAGTAAATGTAAATGTAGAAGCTAGAAGCTCTCAGCTTCGAAACAAAGCACTGCGATGAAGCAGAGAAGGAGAAGACAAAGAAGGAGAAAGGAGTCTCATGTCCAGTTCCTACTCCTAACATTCGAGGTCGAGAGAAGAAAACTGAGAGAAGGTTGTCAAAGTCTATTGTCCTGTGGGCATACTGGGTTGTCGCTGTTGTCGCCTGGAGGTTCTAGGGCGCCTCCCAGGGGTGGATCCAATCTTGGAGCGCTAGTGCAGTCTGGTGGGTCAGCCCCTTGGGGACCGCACTGATCTGGTCTCAATGTCTATGGGTCGGTCAATGGTTCTTTTGGTGCCCCGCGCTGATGGTAGCGCTCTAAAGAAGTCTGTGATCTTCTATGTGATGTCCGATCTGGTAGGGGGCTGAAACGTAGAAGGTGAACAGAAGCAAGATCTAGAATACAAATAGTACAAACATGCCAAGGTCGAGTAGAGCTAGCTCCCCTAACATCCAAGGCCAAGTGGAGGAAATTCTAGACAGAAGATTGTCTGAAAGAGGAGCTACAAAAGGATTTGGTATACATATTTTCCTGCCCCTTCGAAGAGGTCATTTGCTGCCAAGGATTGAGTAGCCTTGTCTGAATTATGGTACAGGATGTAGAATGAAAACTTCATTGCGGTCTATGGGATGTAGAAATATTCTCTCAAGACCTCAAAAATCTGGCATGTGGAGTAACTATGTTGTTAGTCTATCCCTTGGTGCCCCTAGAAAATGGGAGCACCTCAAAGAAAGAAGTGATCATCCGGGTGAACAATGGTCTAGAAGATGGAAAAAGAGTTTGGGAACTAAGTCGAAAGACGTCCTACACGTATAAGGCCAAGCAGCTCTGGTCAAGATACCAAAAGACACTAAAGAGGGACTATGACTACCTGAATAGACAATGTCACCACCATCAAATCTTATAATAAATGGAGAAGTGAAACATGAAGTGCTCCTTTATTCCAACCTCCCAAAAATGGCACAATAGCACATCATATCTAAACAGTGGACCTAGTGATTTAAATCCCATTTAAGACCATGTGAACGCACTCTAAACTTCAACTAACCTATGAGAATATGAAGATCGTGTATCTAGTGATGGTGTAAGAATGGGGTGTCATACAATGGGTTTGTCTTTCAACTCAATGTAGTGCTCTCCATAAAAGCTCATCCTTGGATGTGACACATTTGATGGAGATGTCCAAGTAACCTAAATATATTGTTTATATTGGTTGTCTCGAGTGATCATGTTTAGCTCCTATGTAGTAGGTAAGAGATGGTTGAGGGCATCAAGAGAATAACTAAATGGAAGGAGGCAATCCATTGAAATACCTACAAACTCCAAATGGTTCAACACACGTGCAAACCAACAATAAGCCCGCCCAAAGGGAAGCACCAAAAGCAACAAACTTTGACGAGTGATAAGACAAATATAGATAGTAATCCCAACCCACCACCAAGTTGACAAAACTCTAAACACAATGGAGGAACAAGACCAAGTTGAACACAATTTCTAACCTAACTCTATGAGAATAATAAACAATGAAATTGTTTGCTTACATCTAATAATGCATCGAAGGAGAAGGGTTTGTACCTTCTTAGTTGTGGTCTATTACCCATCCGTATACATGGGTAACCCTAGGAGAAAACTTTTCTCCTACGATGCAACTTGCCAACCCACAACCCCCACTGTGATCCATAGATAGATAGCCTCAAATGCCTCCCATCCACTTTCTAATCAATGGAATCCTTGATATAGCCTACTCATACGATGAAGGTGGGTCATTTATTGTGAGGTACTTTAACCATTTTTGCATTCAAGTTCTCTCATTTAATGTTTAAATTATTCTTAAACAAGGAGACGAGAACACAAGATATTAGCATCCTGCCAAGGCCAAAACCTCTCCCTCTTGGAGAGGAAAACCGACACAAAAATTCTTCTTATAGATATCTTCAATTGACGAATACCAAGACCAAGACCCTTGACCCATTCTGCCACTCCAAGACCAAGATACCAATCCTCTTCTCTATCACTGCTAAGATCATCCTCATCGTTGCACCATTGAGGCCATCACTACTGCATTATTGAGATCTTCATTACCGCTTCATCATCATGTCAACAAAGTCTCTTGTCTTCATTGAGATCTTCACTGTGACCTTGATTCTAGGTCTTCATTATGACAATCATCATAATCACCATATCTCCATTTATCCTTAGATCATCATTGTACCCTTGTTGATATCATCATCATGTTGATTGTGATTATTGTGAACATGCCGAGAGAGAGTAAGTATGTCGAGACTATGAGTTCAACTGTGGGATCATTGTAATCCTCCTTATGCCGAGACAGAGAGACTAAGACTGCAATATATCCCAAGACAAAAATGAAATCCTTTCATATTGATCATGTTGAGACTATGTGGATTGTGAGATCACCGAGACTCGTGTATATGCAGGTTGCTTATGAGACAAGTTTGATCATAGAGATTTCCACCGAGACTTTGCTTGTCACTGTCATCATTGCTCTCTTTTATCACGCTGAGGTTGTAGTCCTGCATTCACAGGTATGACGAGTTTTGCTCCTCTACTATACCCATTTGAATACCTTAGAGAAGAAAAACGTGTTTCTATGGTTACTGTTATCACCACCGAGACACTAGAGAGATACGAGTCTAGACTGTCTGCACCTTATACCCATCTGACGTGTAGTCAAACCCTTGATCAATTTCCTTCCTGTAATGTGGATCTACTCCTAGACCATACGAAATTCAGAGTGGAATAATATGAGTTTTGTGTTCTCCTTTTTGCAGATACCCTAGCCACCTATTTATAGTGGTTAGTCCTACCAAAAATAAGCCGACATGACATATGAAATGTTGTGACTAGGTCCTTGAGCCGACATGAGTTTATTTTATACATTTAATTCTATTTTGAAGCCGACATGACATATGAAATGTTGTGACTAGGTCCTTGAGCCGACATGATGATCTCCTTGTCGTTTTGCTTGCAGACTTCGATGTGTTTACTTTTGGAGGACTAATCTTGGTCTTGGAGGGGTGCTTTAGCTTGAATACATTTTACATAGGATCTTAAAGAGCTCCTTCATACATGACTTGACTCTTTGACTTTATTAATAAATCCTAAAGACATCAAGAAGATGTCTTTTACCTAATGACACTTCTTGCTCATGAAACCCATGTAGCAAGCCATACAAAAATAATTTATTTTCTTTTATTACATCATTTAAAAAGATCATGTCATTAAAAAGACCGAACCTAGTTACACTTTCTTCAACACTCCCTCTTAACGAGGGAGGTATTCATAATGGTACTTGGTCATTCTCAATCTGAAGAATTTCTCATAAAAAGAATCGGATTTGCAATCCATCTGCTATAGCATCATTTCAACCAACATTGCTTTCATTTAGCAAGTCCTTGACTAACAGCTCTATCTCTTACTTAGATCAGAGAACACAATGTTGGTGAGACCAATCACTGATAGACATGCATCATTATTGTCTCTCTTAGGGTCATACCCACCCGGGTGTTCTCCGAGTATGCCCTCCTAGGACTATTCTCATCTTGGGTTCCCAGCCCTCAAGAATATCGGTCCTCTTTCCCACTCTTGTCTTGGATGCCCTACCATATCCTCAAAGAGTGTCGAATGACACACGATTACACAATCCTCCATTCTTTCTTCCAAACTGAAGACAAGAATGTCGTGTCTAACTCTCCCTCTTAACCAGGGATGAGTTCCAAGTTTCTCTTTACTCAGAAACTTACTCATGTTCCTTTACTCATAGGAACCTTCCAAAGCTCCCTCTTAAACAGGGACTCTATCATCAGTACTTTATAAGGTCTTCTAATTGACTGATGATCCAAGACCTTGACGTCATCAATTTCTTCATATGTAGGGTTCAGCCATCCATCACTTTCCTCCATCATGTCATTCCTTCTTTCCCAGAAAGTATCCTCCTTGGCTTTACATCTGGGGCTTCCTTCATAAGGCCATCTATCTTCACTTTTTCTTCAACGGTGATTGCTCTAGATCACAAGGTACATAGTTGTGACATCCTTCACAACTCTCCTTACCTTGGCCTTGCACACATACCCAGACTTTCTCCAAGAGGTTAGAAACCAAAAACAAATCACATGTTACCTTTTTGGTGATGGCCTTTTCCAATGACATCTTCTTGTAGGTATCAACACCCTCCATGCATGTTGACACATCTCCCAAAGATATCTGTTGTCAAGGGTATTCATCTTTTCAGACATCCATCAGAGTCTTTACATCTTTCCGGGAGATTTCGCATTCAAATCTTCCTAATCCTTTGGATGTTGATCGTCTTTATCATGGTTGCTTATGATCTCTTCCATCCCCACACCTTCCATTCCTACGAGCTTTCTATCAGAGTTCTTCAATTGTAGTCAACCACCTCATACTTCATATGAGGACATATTATGTTGATTTCATCTACTGCGACTTATGTCTTTCTGCATCCTTTCTGAGGAGGAGATCTTTTTCCTCTTGATCATGCTTGATCCATATTACCTGCAACCATATGACATGACATTAAAATATTAAACACAAGCATACATACCTCATTTTACCTTTAGGTCATCTAGGCTTCTTCCAGCAACTTTCTTGATTGAAAAGATCTTCGAACCCTTGAACTGCTTGATTTCTCATGTCATCATCTCATGAATACCATAAGTTAGATTTCCTAATGAAACACTTGCTACCTCTCTAGATCAGTGAATCCTCCATTGAGGTTTCCATCAGAGAATCTTCGAGAAGGGACACCATCTCACTCATAGTAGAGGTCTACTACTTCCTCTTGGCCTTTTTCTTCAGCTTCCTCCATCTTTCCGGCGATGTGAGCATCTTTTCATAGCATTGAATCTTAGCTATACTATTCTGTCTTGAAAACTTCCATTGCCTTTTTGCACCTATTTAAGTACTTCAACACTTTTGTTCATAACTTGTCCTTCTTCCATCTTGCATGGATACCACAAAATTGTTGATTGAGGTAACCATCTTGTTCATGGACATTCATTACCTTGCTTATCAATATCAATATCAATATCAATGATGATTATCTTCTCATCATTTTTCCCAAATCCCCTGATTGAGATCTCATGAAGATATTCCTTCACTCTTTGATACCTTCAATCCGGTCTAAGTGATATGACCTTTTTCACTACATTTCAGAGAGTATATCTTCTAGTATTTCATATATCTCTTTTATATCTCCTTTCTTGCTAGAGAGGACCTTAAGAGTTCCTCTTATGAATTCAAAGGAGCCCTCTGATATGTTTACTGACTTCTCTTCTTCATAAGGATCATGACAATCCTTCTTGTTTCATGCAAGAACCTTCATGACCTATCTAACCTTTAGATCTTCTTGCAATCATGAAGTCATTTCACAAAAAATGATTAATGAAAAATACTTACTTGAGATGTGAAGATGAAATCTTCACCTTGATCATGTTGGCAGTAGTTGGAGCAGATGAATTGATACTTCCTCCGACTGAGATCCTTGATAGGAAGATTGCCTTCTTTGCCTACGAGCTATCTTGATTTATATATCCACCGAACTGTTCATATAAATGGGCTACACAAGTGGACTTGTGGATCCTTGTAGTAAGCAACATCGTATAGAGTAATGCTTGCCATGATGTGTAGAGACCCATCACTTGGTATTGCTATATCATAGGACTTCTTCATTTTATATAGAGTATTGTTCATATAAACTTCTATATATGCCCTCAAATATGTATCATTAAGTTCTGGGAATCTGAGATTTCAGGACTGTGTTCTTAATAGAAAAGGATTCAATCTGAGATAGTGACTCACTAGTATGTTGTCGCTCGAAACTGTGGGAGTCACCATAGTTGTTGTCATGTTCCTGAGATCTGAATGCTTCATCTATTGATTGTTTTTCTCCAAAACCCTAGCTGTTGTGGACCATTGTTGTAAACAACTTCCTTGATCTAGAGTTTGATCAAGATGATTCTTTAATGTAGATCTTGACATTCGTGAGCTTGCTTTGATGCTTTGCTTGAAATTTGATCCTTGCATGTCTCTTTTTTTGCCCTTCATTTGACTTTGGAACCTCCCTTTGATACCATGTTGAAGAATCTAAGGCAATCAGAATTAAAAAGATTCTTCTTAGCATGATAACAATTTGTGAAATGCTTTTGCAATTTTCCTTAGCTTGATCTTCTTATTATTATTAGTGTGTGTGATTACTTCATCAAACTGCTATAAAAAACAAAGAGACAAGAACACAAGATATTGGCATCCTGCCACAGCAAAAACCTCTCCCTCTTGGAGACGAAAACCCACACAAAAATTCTTCTTATAGATATATTCAACTGACGAATACCAAGACCAAGACCCTTCACCCATTTTGCCACTCCAAGACCAAGATACCAATCCTCTTCTATGTGTTATGGAACCAGCTCACAAAAGATAGAAAAGATAGATCAACGCCTTAGAATTCAGCCTCTTCGAGGGGGCAACCTCTTTTACATTACACATATGAATGATTCTTTGATGATTCAAATGAAAAAACCTTCTTTCTATATATAGGAGTCTAAGGAGTCACAATATAACCCAACCGACCTAACAATAATAATATAAAGGCACAAAAATAACAATA
>APFE031286042.1:0-10184 GCA_000404065.3 Pinus taeda | reverse complement strand
TCAGAGCCTTATGAACCACCTTCTCAAACCATATCTCAGGAAATTTGTCCTTGTCTTCTTCGATGACATCCTCATCTATAGTTGCACTTGGGCCGCACATCTTCAGCATGTAGATCTGCTCTTGCAACTGCTCCGCAAGCATACATTATTTGTTAAGATGTCCAAGTGTTCTTTTGGCATGGAAGAAGTTGATTATTTGGGCCACATTGTGGGGGCGTGAAGGTGTCAAGGTGGACCCCAAAAAGATCCAGGCAATGTAGGATTGGCCTCAACCTAAGACCTTGAAGAGCCTGAGAGGATTTTTGGGTCTCACATGCTATTATCGCAAATTTGTCTGCAATTATGGTCGCATTACGAAGCCCCTCACTCAACTCCTCAAGAAAAAATCATTCTTCTGGAATGATGACACACAACAGGCATTTATAGCTCTCAAAAATGCCATATGTTCCACTCCAGTCTTAGCACTACCTGATTTCACCAAATATTTTGTCATTGAATGTGATGCTTCGGGTACGGGTATTAGGGAAATCTTAATGCAGGAAGGTGGACCCTTGGCCTTCACTAGCCAACAACTAAGTGGGAAGAATCTGGGACAATCTACCTATGAGAAGGAAGTGATGGCCATCTTACATGCAGTAGATACCTGGCGACCTTACTTACTGGGGCGACGTTTCCAAATCCGCACAGACCATCACAATCTTAAATATTTTTTGGAGCAACGCCTATCATCCCCACAACAAAATAAATGGCTCACCAAAATGTTGGGATATGATTATGAGATCATTTACAAGAAAGGGCGTGAAAATAGTGTCGCAGATGCATTATCTCTAGCTTATCGATGTAAATCCCAAAAAGGGTGGGGGATAGAAGACACCCTTGCTTAACCCAGATATTGCATTTAATATATTTATACCACCCTTTGTTGGTCTTAAGCTTGGAAACAACAATATCGTAAAGGTGAATAGCAAAAATCCTCAACTCAGGAGGAACCATTATCTCTTCAAGTATTTTGCAAAGCTTATCCCAAGGAATAGTGTCAATTTTTTTTCTAAAGTCCAGAAAACAATAGAAGAGATTGATTTTACTATTTTGACATTCCTTGGCAATGACCTTGAGAGTGACAAGGTGGTCAATAGTGGAGTGAGATCTCCTAAAACCAAATTTCTCTTTATCTCTTTTACCATGGCTTTCAAGCCAAAGGCTAATTTCCAAAATTAGCCCATATAGTTTGGCTAAGATATGGCTAGTCATAATAGTCCTGTAGTTAGAAGGAACATTTTTGTCCCCACTTTCAAAGATAAGCACAATATGGATTTGCGTTCAAGGCTTAGGGAAGCCATGCTTTACTGCCAAATTGATAAGCTTTTGGAGATGAAGAATGAGGATAGACCTTCTCATTCTAAATATTTTAGCTTGGTATCGTTTAATATCTTTAGCTTTCCCATTAGCGAGCTTATGAATCCCAGATTCAATGTCTTTTAGAGAAAATATATTTGCTTTAAAAGGGTTATTTAAGATGGTGCACATGGTGTCCAAAGATTCATATAAATTCGTAAGATCAATGCCCCAATTCTCTAAGGGGATCAAATGTTTTTTTTTTTTGAACAAGTGCATTCCACCAAAACTTTCTGGGTACAGCTTTAGAAAGGTGAAGAATATACTCTTATCTCTTATTAATATATGACCTCTTTTGTTGGTAATTGAATTATTTATAACTTTCCATTTTAATGTTTTATAATTGCAAAAGCTTATCATAATATTAAATGTTATAATGTTATGTTTAATATTATATAACGTAATAGTATTAAATAATATAAGGTGTTACAATGACGTGAAATGTGTGTTTTTGGAAAATTAAAGTAATGAGTAATTAGATTTAAAATGAAATTACAAAATAATATCATTCATATATATAATATGTTAATTTAAAAAAAAAATATTAATTTAATTTAACTTTTACGTATACATTAAATTAATTGAAGAGAATAATAATTCAATACAATTTAAACATTTTTATTATATAAATTAAATTAAAAAAATTAATGAAATGGTGATGATGATTAATGTCTACTAAACTAATATTGTTTATGGAACCTTAAGAAGGTAAGAGATTAATTGACATTTTTTTAAATTTTGTTGAACTATGATTGAAAAAAAAGAGAAGCATTCCAAGATCACTATTGTTTTGCTTACTTGAAAAGGAAAAGAGTTGGTAGTGTGGCAAATGTTTTGGAAATGAGAACGGATATGAGTAAGAGCCTGACGATTCATGAGAAAGTATTTTTCATATTCCACCATCTTGGTATTGCAAAAGTGACATACTCTTTCGTCCCAAGATGTTATAATAATAAACTAACACAATTTTACTTCAAAACTCATATGAATTATATCTAATATTTATAGTATTTCATAAATTATAAAACAAGAATTAGGTTTTATCTTTACCATGTTTCGTAAATGATAAAAACAAAATAATTAAAATAATAATAATTCTAACGTAAAACAACATTGGAAGTGAAGAATTTAGTGAATTAAATGAGGAAACTATGAAGTGGAGGGTAATTACTAAATATTATTGAATTAAGCGAGGGAAGAAAGAAGGTAACCACCAAGATATTACAATATGGTAAATATTACAATATTTTTCCATATGTAAAACCACCTTATTTTTTTCTAATTTAATTTTAAATTTAAAACTTCATTTAACGTAAGCACTCTCAAGAGAACTATTAAAATATAATTTTACTTTTATATTTTTTTATAAATTACTAGTAAAATATAATTTTATTTTAAATTTTTATTGTTAGTTTACTTATTTAATATGGTTTTGAAAATTACCTTGATGGGGTGGACGAATATAGAGAAAGGGATCTCGAGGCACTTGTCACCCCCACCTACTCTCCTGATGAATAAGGAAGGGGTGGCATAGTATACTCCCCAAACACAATACATGTGGCATAAAAACCATTTAATGGCTCATTCCTTAACGTTATTCTAGATTTTTCCTTCAAAGTGTCTACAACAACGAGATGAGGGGGGTTCAACTGGTTGCATGGGTGTTGTCGAACCTACCCTGCAATTTAGTTTGCTATTCTCCAAATTGGAAACTATTTGAATGTGTGGGATCCTTTGCAGGGTTTTTGGGCTTGGTGTGGACAGCGTGGTGTTGTCATGCAACTCTTTCTCTCTTCAGTAGGTTATATCATATGCTACAACTCTTAGGCTCCATTCAGCAGAGGAGGATAACTAACTCTTGTGAGAAAGTTGGTTAGAAGAAATTAAACAAGGGATTTAAAATTTTTGGATGATACAAGAGCTACAGGCACGCAACAATTGCTAAGGTCAAACAACAATTTAAATTTTGCTTCAAGGTAATTCTAGGTAATTGGCCTCTCCAGTTTAGGTCCATTTTTTAGTTTATTGCAAGGTTTTCTTTGCCATCTAGAATTGTCATTACTCCAAGTCTTAGGTTTTTCATTTCGGTGCATTCATAGTTATTTTATTCAATTGGCTCCCAATCTTATTTTTTCTCTGGTTTCTAGTTAGTTCCCTTACCTTAACCTTAGTTCTCCCGAGGTTTGGTATTTCATTGGGTGATTGGGCACAACCTTATGTTCCTCCTTGTCTCATGGGCCTTCAAGTGGTGCCCTTCATACTTGTGTTAAAGGGACGAGTAGGTAGAGCGATTTTGAAAGAGAGTGGTCACTCATGTGTTGTCTCAACATAGATTGAGTGGGGATATTTGTAGATTTAGTGTATTGGGTTCCCTCCTAACAAGAGTAGATATGGGTCAACAGTGTGGAGCATTATGCCTAGGAAAAGGGGTCATAGTCGTCGAGTGAGGGGTAAACGTGGGAAATCTAATTGCGGATAGCCCAAGCATTCGTGGGCTAAGACTTGGGCCTAGAAGGCAGTTGTTGCCTTTTAGGCTGCAACCTTGCCTTGCACCCAATCTAACATACACAAGTTAGAGCAGAATATGCACCAAAAGATATAATCTTTCTCATACTTGGAACTTATTAGAGAAGTTTCTCATTGGCTCCTTGATCAAGGCCACACTAGGGGGAGGAGAACACAATATTTCCACTTGGTCACCTTATGTTGGCAATTAAAAACTTTGTTGGGGCAAGTCCTAAAGGAGAAACATGATGATTGTAATGAGATCATATCATCCCTCGATGATCTACAAATAAACCAATGGAGGATACAAGACAATTTGGCTCGTTTGGAGCCTCGTGTGACTTGTCTAGTGGGACACTTGGAGCACATGGAGAAGCACATTTAGTGTGAATTTCCTAAACAACCACATACCAATTCTAGCCTAGTAAACCCTATGCTTGTAACTTCTTATTCTTTGTGGCTATAGGTTGTGTAGATCTTTTCTCGTTTCTTAATAATCTTTTGTTTTTGTTATCTCAATATTTTTTGCTACTATCAAAATTATAGAATTATGGTGAATTAACTAACTAAAAAATCTAGTAAAAATAAAATTAATAAACTTTGAAACACTATAAATACCCATATAACTTATTGTCATAATGGAAATCTCATTGATTAAAAAAAATGATTTTGAAATTTTTAAAAGCAAAAATTACAAACTATAATTCCAAAAATATTTACTATTTAAAAATTCTAAATAAATTTGAATGTGGAAAATTTGTAGAAACACATAAAATCATGGCAAAGGTGATGGCTAGATTTGGCCCAAAAGAAAGCCATTTAGAGTTATCCTTACCCAAGGCAGTTCTAATGTTGGTAATTTGTTGCGCATTTTTCATCATTTTGAATTTATTTATACACTAAAAACACATTTTTAATATATTTATTTATAACATTAAAAACAGTTTTAATAACCAAAACTTACAGTTTCCTAAAGGAAATTTCTGTGGTCAAATTAAAAAAGGGTGGGTCGAATTTATAGAGAGCACCGCTCTGGAATATGACATAAGGTATCATCCAACGAGAGTATGCCAGGTAGGCAATGACATGTATTTGTATAGATTTATTTTAATGGTGTTTGACTGATTAATCGATGGTCTTGTTTACTAGGTTGAGGAAAGGGTGAGATGGTGATCAATTTGGGTAAAATAATTTTAAGAAAATTTGTAATAATAGTGTTTAAATTATATTTTTAATGGTGAAAATAGATTTAGTATCAAAAATTTATGTGCACTTTAAATTTTGAAATTTAACATTTACAAAAATCTCTGCGAAATTATATTAAAATATTAATAAAATTTCTATAATTTTCCAAACATAAAATAATTTAATCAAACTAATAACAGGATAGCCAAACTCCTTAGCCTATGTTCCTATGCCCGAATACGGTAATATTTAAGAGGGAAAGTTGCATCCATAGCTTTGAGCATGTTGGAGCACATATTTGTGCATATAACCCGCTAGGTGAATACCGCGATCTGCTAATAGAGAGAAATTGTGTAAGTATTGTTGATATGAATATTTTCCCAAATTAATCGTTGTATGCAGCGCAGAGCTAATAATAGTGAGATGATGAATTCATTGGCTTGGTCATGGGAAATTCAGAACATAATCTAAACCCAATCACATGAAATGGAATTAATTGCCACGAAAAAATTGTCTCCGAAAACTTTGATGTTTCTTTTGGAAGCTAAACTTTGCAGATTTTTTGAACTCTATAAAATGACCAATGGATAAATGTTGGCTTAATGGCCACCTGTTACACAAACGATTGTTGGTAAATAATTTAAAGAGACTTAATTAGGTCTTAAGTTACGATTTATCAAATTAATAGGAGGAATAATTTCACACTCAGAGCCCATCCTTGAAACTCCGTTAAAACCCTAATCACAATGTGTGTACACTAATTACTCGATAACATACTGGAACAAGCATGGATTGGATTGGATACAAGTAATTTTGATACATAGATAAGCTTGGATTTTATTAAAATACCAGTTACCTCTTCCGGTGTACTTGTCCCATCTGAATCAATGGTATTGTTTTTGCATTATAACTTTTAAATAAAATATTGTTTGATAAATTTTCTCAAAGCAACGAAACCGAAAGAAAAGCAGATAGTTCAACATTAGAGCACACCAGCAGAAATGCATAAGAGTAGTTGCGAAAAAATGAATAAATGCTTACAAAATTGAGTTTACAATTTTTTCGATTTAGAGAGAAGACATTCTACTTCTCTGTTATTAAAAATTATGTCCTCCTTGACGCTGATGCTATTGCTATGATTAATAGAAGCAAAGATCATCATATTCTTATTGCCCAGCAGATCGAAATTCTTCTCGGCCGCAGCCTCCACATCGTTGAAAGAAATTCGGCCATCTCGTTTCTGCATCGATATATTGGGCTTGCAGCACCTTCTGACATAATCTTCTGGAATATAAACATCCATAGCCAGATCCATGGAAAACCTGGAAGATGCTGCTGCGGGAGGTTATCACAAAAACTGAAAAAGGCCAAGCTGCGATAACAACTTAATTAATTAAAAGCACCAAATATTAGAATAAATAAAATAGCGCCCTTTGAAATTCAAATTTGAATTCACTTCAAATGGGTTTTCAACATTTATTCGCCAGACTGGATTACGTACTGTATGACTGCAAACATTATTTATTGGCCATCATGCCCATGGGGATCATCTGGTATCTGCATGAGCCATGGATCGTGCATCAACTCATTTCCGCTACTGTTAACCGGAAAGTGTGTTTGCCGGAGAAATTAAAGCAAATGTCAGAATCCTCCGCTCTCATTGTCATTGTCAAGCGCTTATGGCGGGTGGAGGTATCGTGGGCGATAAATGGCTATCTGCTTTTTGGCTCGAATTTCAATATTGTTGTTTTGGGCATTCTTCGGATGTAACGTCACCCTCTTTGCTTGCTTTCCCATTGTTCTCCTTCATGCACCTCAGTAAGGCAAAAACCCCCATCTGAAGCAATCGTGAATAATTTCATTTACGCGTTCTCCCGTTATTTGGTAACTGATCAGCTGCCCTAGAGAAAGGATTCACACAAATTTTTATTTCTGTAATTCTGATTCTTCAAATTTATTATTTAATCTAAAACAGAGATTGTTCTTCTCCCTGAAAAACAGAGATTGTTTTTTCAGAGCGTAAAAAGCTATATTGTATTATATAAGGAATATAATATGATTATGAGATATGATCATATCTGTCTAGAGAGAAACATATCACACATATAAAACAAGTCATCTAGACAATGTCGTCCATGTCCCTGGTATAGAATAGATTGCACTGATAATGCCACCTATCTATAGATACAAGATCCGCAAAATCGCTTCAAAACATAAAATAAAAAACGCTTAAGATCAAAGCATATCTGAGGAACTGCTAAGCGAAATTACAACACTGGTGGAGAAAATTCTTGTATAGTGAAAATATCCTCCTCGGTCAGTACCTGCACGAACCATAAACTTGGAGATGAAACAAGACCCCTTTTGGATAAAGAGTCTGCCATCAGATTTTGAGCCCTGCAAATGTGATTTATAGATGACTCATTCATAGCGTCCCAAAGAGACCTGATCTTGTTCAGCCAGCCAACGAGGTGAAGCTTTGAAATATTGATTTTCTTATTCACAAAGTCCACCATTACCTTTGAGTCTCCAAAAATCGATTCGGGCTGGATGTCTAGAAGGGAGCAAAAATATAACAGACCAGCAAAGTGCCATGGCTTCCGCTTTTGAGTTTGATCCCTTTCCTCCATTCCAATGGATATTGAAATGACAGGAATCACTTATCAAAATGAAAACCCCACAGCCACAGATGCCTCTTTGTTCAGCACCATCGAAGAACGCGCATGGGAAAGTTGGACTCCCCAGAGGACCTGAAGGAAGATCATCTCCTTTAATCTTTGACGCCTTCATAAGAAGGCTTTCATAAATCGACACAACCTTAGAGAAAATATCCAAAGATGAGCAGTTTTTGCTATTGAAAATGGAGTTGTTTCTCGCCTTCCAGATGCTCCATAGGTAGATAATAAACAACGGCCTCCAGTTCACTTTTTGCTGGCTCCACCAAAAAAACGCATCAGAGATAGAGGAGTGAGACATATGTTGAACACCGAACCAATTCTCCACAGACAGCCAAAGATGCTGAGCTATATGACAATTTAGAAATAAATGCCAATTGCTTTCCTCATCTGATCTGCACACAGGACAACACCTTGGACCCTGCCAACCCCGCTTCTTCAAATTTTCCCACGTAAGATTTCTGTTGCGGAACAACAGCCAGGTAAAGAAAATCATTTTCAATGGGCATTCAGATTTCCAAAAAATCATAGGAAAAATAGGGTTGAGTTGGGGACCCATCTTGCCAATTAAAAACTGATAAACATCTTTAACTCTGACAATATTCAGCGACTTTGAATTTTTCCAAATAATGTCATCAGATACCTCCAAGCGAAAAATTTCGCAGGATCTGAGACTCGTCCTAATGGGCTCCCATATCTTAGCAATAGAGTCTAGCATCTGTAGAAGACCAGCATCTTTCCACAGAGGGATCGACCCATGCCAAGCAACAATTAAACTTTCCCAAAAAAAGAAGCCTTTTCTGTGAAAAAAGTTTAATAATGCTTCTGGCACAATTATTTCCTCGTCACCACTCAGAAATTGACCATAACCGATCAGGATTTTACTACCTGTTTGAGACCGCCATATTAAGTTTTACAAGAAAAACCCTTCCATCCTATGCAAACTTAGCCAGATTGCCGATCCATAAGAGGGGCCAATCCTTCCCTCCCTGAACCATAAAGAAAAATCCTTTCCGCCCAGATATTTTTTTTTAATTGTCATGCTCCAGGAACCTTCTCCGAAAATACACCTCCACAACGTTTTGCATAATAGAGCTTTGCCAAAACTGTGAAGGTTCAGCAGACCCCAACCTCCCATGCTCTTTGGAATAGAGATATCTGATAATTTGGAGAAATGGAATTTCCTTCTTTCTGCTTGTCCTCCCTAGATGAAATTCATTGTAATCTTTTCCATTTTTTTAACAACGCTCGCAGGAAGGAAGAACAAGTGGGCCCAGAATACTGCTAGCTGGTTCAACATAGATTGAGCCAAGATTACTCTACCCGCTAGAGAAAGACATCTGAATTACCATAATGAAATCTTCTTGTAATATCTATCAATAGCCCACTACCAATCCTTTTTAGAGTAACCATTTGCTTTAAGATGGAACCCCAAGTATTTAATTCCTTGTTTAATCGAGTGGGACTTACGCCGAACAGAGCTGATAACCAGTCCACCGCTTCTTGGCTGATTTCATTATGATAAATTATAGATTTTTCCCTGTTTATTCGCAAACCAAAAGCCTTCTGAAAATTCCTTAAGATATCATGAAAGTAGAGCCAGGTTAGCCTACATAACATACCAAACAAAATAATGTCATCTACAAATAGGTTATGAGAGATAGAGGTGTTCCTTCATATTTTTAAAGGGCGACATCTGTTTTCCGCTACCGCTTTGTTGATATGGAGGCTGAGCGCGTTCATCGCCATAATGAATAACAGAGGCGATAAGGGGCACCCCTGGTGGAGACCCCTGGCTGCCGGGAAGTAGGATGAAGGGATTCCATTTATAATAATAGCATAGTTCACCCCTTCGACACAAGCCATAATCCAGTTAATCATATTGGGACTCAACCCAATTTTAGCAAGCAAACATCTAATGAAGCTCCAATCCAGGCAGTCATATGCCTTACAAAGATCAATTTTGCAGATGACATCTTCACTCTTTTTTGAGTGGATAGCAAACAAACCTTCCTGAGTAGTTGCAACCGCGTCCAGAATGTTCCTCCCCCTAAGGAAGGCGTGTTGATCCTTTGATATAAACTCTGAAAGAGTTTTTTAATTCTTTCTGCAATAATTTTAGAGACTATTTTGAAGGAAATATTACACAGTGAAATCGGCCTATAGTCCAGAAGGGAAGCAGCATCATCCTTCTTTGGGATCAACGCTATAAGAGTGGATGAGGTTTTATTGTTTATGCTGCCAGACATTCTTGTAGCCTCCACCATCCTTAGAAGATCACCTTTTATCAGATCAAAGAAGTGGATTAAGAATTCAACTCTCCAGCCATCTGGACCCGGACTTTTGTCCCTTTTAAAAGACTTCATTGTTGCCAAGAGCTCCTCATGCGACACTGGCTGAAAATAAAAAAAATAAAAAAATAAA
>APFE031286033.1:5086-22233 GCA_000404065.3 Pinus taeda | reverse complement strand
AAAACCCTAGGAGAGGGAAATGAACTTGCCAAGGCACAACTGAAGCATGAACAAGGTGTAACATGACCCAATGGAATCTAATATGATGATGAAAACCCTCTGAATGATGATACACTCAACTGAATTATGACATAGACCGACATTTGGGCAACTTTAGAAGGAGTTAAAGCAAACCCTAGACCTAATGCCTAGTGACCAAATTTTGCTTGAAGACTCACTGAAATGACAAAATTTGACCTTGACACTTCAAAATAAATTTGTAAGAGCATATTTGATCACTGGAGGAAGGCTGGAAAGACTAACACTAACAGTACTGCGGATACTGAAAAGAAGAAGCTGGGTCTGAAAACATACCATTTTGTCGCGGCTACCACTGACGATGCTGGTTAAGTAGATATACTACCTCTAGTTCTTCTTCTGCTTCCTTATATACCGCTTTTAGTCCAGGTAATGAGGGACAACTTTCTGTAGAGTGATCCCTTGTGCAAATGGCGCATGTCTGAACTGTATCTAGTGGGCACTCCTTATAGCTATGCTTCTTCCTGCACCTGGGGCAGAAGATTGCCAAATTCTTCTCTGCCTCTATTTGTTTCTGCTTAGCCTGCAAAACGTCCAATTATGTAGTCATTGTTCCTAGTATATCAGTTTTAAAATTTTCAAATAAATTTCCAATTTCCACACGTGTTACTCCTTCTGATGAAATTTTATTTTCTCATGAAAATCGATCATGTTCTGCTGGTTTGATTCATGTACTCCCTCTCGAACTCCTGATACATAAATCAATTATGTCAACAAACTTTCCTGATAAATATCCCCTTTCCCCATAATGTTTAATGTTTCAATCCATTGTTCTTTCATGCCCCTTATTAATGTTGTTTTCAACACGTTATCAGGCAAAGGCAACGATGCATAAGGGGATGTTTGCAGATTATACTGGAAACATTCCACATATTCCTCTAATGTTTCATTTGGTCTAGCTATCATCTGAAATATTTCATCTTTTAGCTCTCTAGACCTACAGTAATCTTGATATTTCTTTAGGAAAGATTCTTTCATTTGTTGCCAGTTATTTATAACTCTACCACCTAATCCCATAAACCATCTTAAAGCTGCCCCTTTCAAAGTGGAGGGGAAAAATTTTAGTTTTTGGGGGTCAGTGGTGTAATCATATCCCTTGCATAGCACATCAAATTCGAATAAGAATGCATCGGGGTCCTCTGATGTAAGTCCGTGAAATGTAGGAATGTGTTGAAGGGGGATTGCTTTCATAGGAGCATTTGTTGCGGAATCCACTATGGGGTATTGTAATGTAGAGGTCTAGGTGTTTGGCGTATTTTCAGCCATTGGGTCAAATATATGCCAATAACCTTCTGGAATATCTAAAAGGGTATTCCTAGGTTGAGGAGGAATGTTTTCAACAGGAACAGTTTTAATAGCACTTCCTCTATCTGGAATTTCTGTCTGAGGAAATAGGGTGTCTTCAATAATATTTTTTACCGCGCTCCCCTTGTCTGGGCTATTCAATGGCTGAGTTATCCTAGGAGGAGATCTTGGCTCCCCGGTTTCCCCTGTTTCCCCTTTTCCTTCACAAAGATTACTGAGATTCCCTTCCTGCAGTTGTTCTGGAATAGAATTTTCAATTTCTTGAAGTCCTGTTCGTCAGTCTGACTATGCACCTCGACAAAGGCTTCAGATGGTGAACCTGAGGCCTGAAGGGAACTAGTAGGCTGCTTGGAAGTAACTTTCTTGGGTCCTACTAAAGGCTGAGATTCGGATTTCTTATAGATTTCGTCTATGAATTTTGATCGACCAAGGGTCACCGGTCCCTTAGCTTTTTCTGGCTTTGGTAATGGTTTGGGATTTTTCTCCGGCTTTTTCTGATTAGTCATGCACTCAATTTAACTACTAATTTTTAAGCAGATAGCAGAAAATCTGCAGGAAAGCGGGCAAAGGAGCAAGGCTTTTACATGCTTCGTATGTAGGTTCTTACCTTCCGTTTTCAAAACCCTATTCTTCCCTAGCAGGTTCGTACACTACTCTGAAAAAGACAAATGGCTACACTCTTTCCTCGGCAACGGCGCCAAAATGTAGAGCTATAAAAAGGGTCTCTTTAACCTCTAGTTACCTCACATTAATATGTCAATCCGGGAACTTCTGGTTATTTCAAAGAGTGTCTCAGTCTGAGGCTTAGCACTTGCCAGAGTAATGCTTATAGTACAGCTATTTAAAAGCTACGAAAGTAAATTAATGCAAGTCTACAACTTAACTACTTCAAAATACCAAATCACACCAAGTATTGCATCAACCAAAGGTTCGGTAGCAATAACCCATCCTTTCCATAATTGATGAGAACATATCAGAGGTCTGGGAGCCAAATAGCAGATGCTGGGCTCACTCCAGCCTGAGACCTTTCTTAATGAATAGAAATGAAACAACTTAGTAAAGGAAATTGCAATGAAATAGAACAACACATCAGCCAAGGGCTTAGTAGCAATAACACATCCCTTTCATAGCTGATGGGAGCAGATCAGAGGTCTGGGAGCCAAATAGCAGATGTTGGGGCTCACTACAGCCCGAGACTGTCCTTAAGAAACAACAAATTAGCAATCTGGAAATGGAACAACAATTGAAATGGAACAACAAATAAATGGAACAACAAATAAAACGGAACAACAAATAAATGGAACAGAAAATAAAATGGAATAACAATTCAGAAATGGAACAACAGTTGGAATAAGCAGTAACCAAGTTCCTCAAGCTGTAATTCTATTTAATCTTTCCAATCAAAACATCAATCCTTCAGTCTTAAAGATGTACACATACAATGGAACAACACTACTGATCCAAATCTTAGAAACACAACATACTCAAGCTGCTTCTGTTATTGATCTAAATAAATGCATACGATTGCATCTCAAGATGAAGAACAGTAACATTCAATAATCATTTGAAAACAAACCTTTCAAGATAACTTGTTATAATGCTAAACACAATCGTGATGAACTCTGTAATAGAGTGACAATGTCCTGTAGAGATTAATCAATACTTAAAGGATTGGTAAAATGACACAGCATCAATATAAATTTCAGGAACACGAGACGAGTTAAACATAACAGAGCATGTAATAGAATATTCTTAAAACATAGCAGATTACTAGATTACATCTATGAAAAATTCCACACAGAAACCATGCGTAATGGTACAAGAGCAAGTGTCCTCCAGGGCCGGGTCCTTAGCCTCCAGGGGTACACCGCTTAAGATAGATCCAGGCTCAAAGATAAAAGAGTGAACAAGTCTGTATTAAGGCATGAAATAAAATTACAGGAATTCAAGTCTTCAACAAAACATAAATATCATAGTCCTGATCTTCCTTAAAAGAAATTACATAAAAGAACCTTCCCTGTAGCCAACAGTGCTATCCCTTTTATAAGGAAGATGGCGGAGATATCTAGATACAAAAAATAGATAAAATAGCATTCCCTCAGGATCTAAGATCCTGAGGGATTCGCAGAATCATTAATACTGTGTCACTTCTTTACTTTTCTGCTCCGTGCTGGTATCTCCGCGTCCTTTCCTGGGTTGATCCGTTTTGATCTAGTTTGCTTCTGGTCTCCCGTCAAAGGGACAACAGTTAGCTCATCCTTTTTTTTACCTTTAGAATGGCCACCTTCCGTTTTTCCTCCCTCCTGCACATAGAAATGATGATTGTCAGCATTTCTCATTAATCTCTCTTGCTTCGTTATAAATCCTTATCATTATCTAAATTTCCCATGCAAAAGGATTTTGAGTTCTAATGAAAAGATACCAAAATAACCATCAAAACATACCTTCCTTGATACTCCACACTTATGTGTTCAGAATTTGACTACCTTCACTGATTTCAGAAATGGTAAAGACAAGTTGTATAGTGTCCTCATCATCGACCCATTCGTTATCTCCTAATTTTGTAATTGCTTTAGTTGGAGGCTACATATTGAATTTCTTTGTCGAATTACCATCAGAAATATACATATCCCCAGATCTACAACTGATAAATGCATCAGCTGTGGCTAGCCAAGGTCTTCCTAAGATAAGCGGATGCCCTCCTAGATTACTCTTGGGAGTTAAAATCATGAAATTCACTGGATATTCCCAAGAATCTATGGAGACCGAAATGTCTTCTAATACACCATCTGGTTTGATAATTGATCGATCTGCAAGTTGTAGTAGAGTAGGTGTAAAAATAAGATTAGGAAGTTTTAGCTGTTCCATAGTCTGTCTACTCATAATGTTGATAGCAGCCCCTAAATCAATCAATGTATTTGGAATTTCTACCCCATTGATATGTGTTTTGACAATTGGACTATACCGGAAATCAATACTTCTAATGGTAATTTTCCATCATGATATTGCATTTTTGCCCTACCAGGTGGATTCTTCTGTATCTCTGGTTTCCTTCCTGGTCTTTTGAGACTCAACTCCTTTATTGTTTTTGCTAGAATAGGAATCTCTCTAATGGCTTGTAACAAGGGAATCTTGATATAGACATTCTTTAATTCATCTAGAAAATCATAGTCAGACAACAAGATTTGTTTTTCCACTCCTTTATCAATTTGTAATCTTTCAGGAAAAGGAGGTGTGGATGAAGATGGAGGTTGCTCAACTATAGGAGTTGTGGAGGTTGACTCTTTTTCTTTTTCTTCTTGAGTGCTTGGGTTTTGAAGAGATGTTTCAGAACCTTTATTGGCTTTAAGAGAATCTTCCTCAGAAATGCTTTGCTTTTGAGCATCTATAGAAGGCTTGTCTAAAACTCTACCAGATCTGAGTTGTACATCATTGAGAGGAACAATCATATAGGTAGGAAATTTTTGTCCTTCTACCATGTAAGCATTTTGAGGGCTTTTATTATTGGGATTTGGCAATGGCTGGAAAGGTAGTTGATTTGTCTTTTGTTGGAATGGAAGCAAGAGTTGGGAATTTGGATTCTGTTGAGAAGGTTGTTGTTGTTGTGGAAATGGCAATGAAAGTTGTGGACTTTGATTTGGAAGTTGTGGAGCTTGTTGATTTTGAAAAGATGGAGGATATTGATAAAATTGAGCAAATCTCCCATAAGGATTTTGCATACCTTGTACCCATGATTGAAATTGATTTTGAGCTTGGGACCAAGGTTGCTGCCAAGGATTCCAATTTGGTGGGGGTTGAAAGTTCGTGGGGTTGTTAAACCCTTGATTTTGTTGCCCCTACCAAGGTCTCCTTGAAACAAAACAGAGAGACTCAATTGAATTTGGATCTTCCTGAAAGACAACTTTGAGCCTAGGAATTGAAGGACAATCCTTGGTCTCATGGCTTTCTGAACAAATCACACATTTTTCTACAACTTTTGCATCCAAGGGGCATTCCCTTAGAGCATGTTTCTTCCTACATTTTGGACAAAAGATGGCCAAAGCTTCAGCTTCTGCTTTCTGCTTGTTTTGTATCTTAAGGGTGTCTAGTTGCTCACTAAGACCCCCTAAAATATCAGTTTTGAACTCATCAAGCATGTTTCCAATCTCAGCCCTACTTACTGATCCAGTTACATATTTGTTTGCTCTAATGAGAGAAGGATCTCTAGGCCCTTTTCCAGTTTTAGATTTTCCCCTTGAGAGATGGACACATAGTTCTGCTATATCATGAAGTGGAAGTTGAGATATATATCCTTTCCCCATCATGTTCAAAATATCTATCCATTCATCTCTAATGGCTTTTAATAGAAGGGATTTCAAGGTTTCCTCATCTAGGTTATTCATTTTTGCTCTTTTCAGGTTGTATTGAAATCTTTCAAGTAAATCCTCCAAGTTTTCATCTTCTTGTTGTACCATTTTGAATACCTCATCCTTATGATTGGTGGGCATACAATAGTCCAGGTATCTATCCAAAAATGTTTGTTTCATATCATTCCAAGTCCAAATAGATTGAGTGACTAATCCCATGAACCATTTTAGAGCAGCTCCCTTCAATGATGAAGGAAACAATTTCAGCTTTTCAGCGTCTTCCATATAATCATAAGTTCAGCACACGACTTCAAACTCAAATAGAAAGGTTTCAGGATCCTCACTTCGTAACCCATAAAAGTTTGGGAGGACTGATGGTGAGATGTTTTTCATTGTTGTTCGAGATTCCTCATCAACTATAGGAAATAAAAATGAGTTATCTCCATCCCTATTTCCCCCGTTGTTACCTCTACCTCCTCCATTGTTTCCTCCTCCTCTACCTCTACCTCTACCTCCTCCAAATCCGTTTACTACTTCCTCTGTCATGATAGCTTCCTCAAAGATTTTAGAGTCCTCTGGTTCTTCTACTAATGGCCAACGAGGAGGAATTTCTCCCTCTTCTTCTTCAGGTGATTCTACTTCCTCGATTACAATGTGTTTTCCTGTAGAAGTAAAGAAATGGTCTTTTCCTAACTCAGATTCGGTGGATAGTGTGGGAGAGTCTCCTAATTCAACTACTGCCTCTTGAATTCCAGGAATCCTAAGACTAGGAGTGTAAGTTGGACATGATGGAGGTGTATCTTGTCTATACCTTGAAGTAGATGGAGTTGTAAAAATCGAACTCTTGGCCCTAGCTATAAACCTTCCCCTAGAATCTCTTGCTCTATCCATGTCATTTTTTTATTTTCTTCAAGTCGGGTTAATAGTTCTCTTTCTGATCTTCCAGATCACTCTAGGTGCAAGAAGAGAGCATACTCAAGAAATTATTGAACCAATAACTCTCTTTTCTTATCCTCCATGTCACACTAGGTGCAAGAGGAGAGCATACTTTGAAAAGTCATCAATTTTTATCTTCCTTGAAATTTTCTTGTGTTTTTTTTTTAAGAAATTGGCTACCTAGTTTCACTTCCCTGGAAACGGCGCCAAAATGTTTGGTCAATTTATTGTGTCCTAAATTGCTATATAAATTGTCAATCCGGGAGTCATAAACTGCTGAAGTGAAGTGCACTATATATGCAAGATAACCGTTTTCTTACTTCTTTGTCATTTTGATTTTTGATTTGTTTTTAGGTTTATCTTCTTGCTGATTTCCTAATGTGAGATGGCAATTCTAAAAATCAAGTATGGATAAAAGTGTTCAAGGCAATGGTGACCTTTAAAATAATTTCCAAACTTCAAATTTTTCAAAAGGTTTTCAAACTTGCAATGATGAAATCAATTACTAAGAGAAAATAAAAATGTACCTAAATTCTAATTAAACCAAACAGTGAACTAGTGACTATGAAACCTAGTATCCTTGCTACTGTATAAAACGAAAACTGAACTCAAAGCAATTTAAAAACTGTAAGCAAAGTAAACTAAATCATATTACATCAACTCATATTCTGACCCCTCACCATTCGACTTGCTTTGGCTATAGGAGGTAATCATAAACAAATTGAGTAATCTAATATCTAAATTGCATAAAATGAAACTAAGATCAAACTACACATTCATACTTCAATCCCTCACCATTCGACTCGCTCTGGCTATAGGAGGTAACTGAAAATGACATGAGTAATCTAATCACTAACTTGCAAAAACAAATAACTAATATCAAACTATACACCCATACTTCAATCCCTCACCATTCGACTTGCTCTGGCTATAGGAGGTAACTGAAAATGACATGAATAGTCTAATATCTATCTTGCAGAAAAGTAAATGGACAAAGAAAAACTGAAAGAAATAAACAGTGCTGGAATTAGAACTAAGAAAATAAATCAGCAGGAGGACAAGATAATTCCATCATGTCATTAGTCATCGAAAAGCTAATTGCAATTGCCCGGGCTATCTATTAGAACCTGAAATAAAACACTGATTAGTTAACAGTCATTGGAAAGTATAAAAGAAACTATGGACAACAATCAACACGAATACCATGAGGAGTGTAATATATACAAGCAAAAAACTATGGCATCAAGAACGTAAATGAAGAAAACATGAAACTATACAATAACTACAGAAGCTTGGTGTACAGGGGCCCTCTGCAACCTTGGCCAATCAGAAATCAATCACAGATTTGAACTTAAAAGCAATGCCTTTTCATATATTGAAATACAATCATAACATAAAGATCAAGTCACGGCATGGTGGCTCGTAAAACAGTCAAGATTACATACCAAAAACTAGTTTATACGCATACGAGGATGCTTTATTTATAATAGGAAATGACATAACTAATTCCTAAGATCTGCGTTGGTAAACAGACACGTAAATGACCATATCCGGAAATCTAGCAGTATGGTAGCCGTGAGAATTCAATCCAAGGAGGGTGGCTGTTAGATTTGGTTCACGGAGCAGTTCATAGGTGTTGGCATGCCTCCTGGGATTTAGGAACTTGCCACGCAATTCTCCTCATGATGAAAAACAGACTCCTGCCACCGCAAAACTCTTAATGTTGACCACCGCTTGACTGGCTTTGACCACGGTCTTCTGTGAGTGATTCGACTGAACCAAGGGGACACCTTCCATGTCCACATCATTTGCATCTTGCCCATGTGGCCGGATTCTCCAGTAGACACCTGTAACATAGAATTCAACAAAAAGGCTGCGGAAACTGATTCTGGCTGCGGAAAGTGACAAGATTCCGCAGCTAACTGAGCAAAAATCTAAATCAAATAGCAGTCACAAGACATAGTTAGGAAACCATTTATATGCTCTTTTTAAACTATTATGAAGTGATTTGATAGCTTGGAGGTTTAGGTAACTGGAAAAAAAGGCTAAAAAGGTATATAGGGAAGATGTAAGTTTGGGACTCAACAAAGACGTGGCATGATTTACCATACCTGTTGACCGATGATGTAATATTCGTAGTCCTTAAGTCTTGGCTGCTGGAGTGGGATGCTCCAGCTGGCTCTACAATGGAAACATACAAGTCCGTTGCGCAACACAAGAAGGAAGAGATAAAACTTCAGATGGCACAACTGGTGGAGAAGTGCAGAAAGGAAGAAGTAGTGGCTAAGGCCCAGGTAGTGTGCAATGCTGCGAAGTTGGTTGAACAAAAGTAGAAAATAGGAGAAGAAGAGTGCGAAGGAACAAAGTCACCTTTGCTCGAACCAGAGATAGACACAGAACAAGGTCGCGTGGACCTGTAGACAACTTCTGCCCAACTCAAGCATCTACAACCACAAGAGAAGATAGTGTTGTGAAAGAAAACAAAGGCATCAAAAACATCATTTGACCCAATCACCCTCACTGAGGGTGATTTGCATGATATCGGTGAAATGGTGAGGGATGTCACCGTGGAGGCCCTCTAGCAATTTGAAGAACAACAACAACTAGTATTGGGTGCTCTTCGGATAGAAATCCAAGAGTTGTAGGTTTGCACTCCATAGGCTGGCAAAGTGTCCACCAGCCTCGCAGTTGGCACTTCAGTTGCTGAAGAAATGTTGCGCACAAGGGTGACCAACACAATAATGCTACCAGATGGGGCACTTACTACAGAGAAGGAAGCTGACAAACCCATGGTGAGTAGTTTGAAAGGGGTAAGGTTGAACATGGTTGCGCTCCCTCGGGAAACACTCTACCTCTTACATGATACAATCATTGCAGAACTCAGTGGCTAGGGATAGTCGCGCTCTACAGGTAATGAGCAAGAAGCGCATCAACATTGAGTAGTTAGGCCAGCAGCATGATGAGGCAGTGGAGCAGAACAAACAGATAATGCAGGTTGTGGAGGAAGCCTGCCTAATGGTCCCGGAGTTAGACATTCAGGTAGAGGAACCGGTGGAGGTGCACATCCATAAGTTAGCCACCGAAGTGTACGACGCATGAGGAGAGATGGCCAGGGTTCAACTAGAGCTGAACCTTCAGATAGCAGAATTGTAGTTGAGGGCTCAGCCTTCAACTCCATTGAAGGTGAAAGAAAAATGCATCACCGTGGTTATGACAATGATCACGGTGATTGACAGTGTAGTGGAAGATTGCATGCAGCTCTTCAAATAGTAATTTGCGGTCCTAACCACCCTGCAGGAGGACCTGAATGTAGAGTGCTTAGAAATAGAGGTGCATGAGCTACAATATAGGTATGACGAGGTAAAAGCGACCGCATAGACATATGCCCTTACACAAAGGCTTGCACAGATGCAGCAGGCAAAGGTGCTCAAGGAATAGGTGGATGTCGCTCAGCACAAAGAAGTGGTCTTGAAAGCGTGCCTACAGCCATGGATCGATGAGGCTTATACAATGATAGCCTCCATTGAAGAAAATATCGTGCAACTACAAGCGACTCAGTAGAGGATTCAGGCTAGTAGTTCAATAGCAGCGGTCACTAAACAGCGCGTGGAAGAAGTCCTGCAGGCGGCTTCTTAGTGTGTTGTCAAAGTTACAGGAATTCAAACAGAGCTGGGAGGTATTTTGCACTAAGATCTCCGCACCTGCAAAGTGACTTGAGGGTGAGTCACGATGTTTGTGTTGGGGGCCTGTTGGGTACGGGATCCCCCAAGGGAAGTTTTCGGGCTTGAAGCCTAGATTTTGGTCTAGTTTTGTAATTCCAATGTAAAGACTCTGCATTTTGAGGGCACGAAGCACGTAGTTGTTAAAGAGTCATAGGGTTGTCTGCCCTTATTTTGATAATGTAATGTTGGCTATAGAAGATCTACCCAAGGTCCACAGACCGTGGGATTGTATAAATAGAGCTAAGCTCTAAGTAGTTAGAGACACAATGTCTAAGGAATGAAGATGTATGAGAGATAGTTCTAAAGTAGTATTCTAGTTTTGGGTCATAGCACAGGTAGAGGCTCTACAGCTGAGTGCGCAAAGGCCTAGTAGTACGCAGCTAAGTGTGCGGACCCCTGTAGTTGAGTGCACAAGGTGAGTCGAGTCCGTAATCATCTAGAATTATTAATAAAGAGACGTTTTCTATCATTCCTGCATATTTATTTCATGTTTATGCATCTGTTATATTGGGTATGAATTTCATTTCTAATGCTTATATGGTGCGCGAATGTGTATAAATGTATTGGTTAAGTGAACTCAAGTAAGAAAATCTGTTTACGCGAAGCTAACTAAGATCTATTAATAAGATAAGTAAGATACCTAGCCTAGTTGGGAGATATCGCAGTTTACTACCCTAGTAGCATGAACTAATTTCAACCCCTAGTTAGGGCTGCGCAAAAGCCGATTGTAACACTTTGTGAAGGTACTAAAGGGTGGAATAGAGAGTGAAGCAACCTATGTGAAGGCAAGTATAGTTGGAATAAACTGACATCACAATTATCTCAAGGGTATGGAAACTTGCTTCTAGCATCCCCCCATACTACTTCGGGTGAGACTTCAGTTCACGCCCTGCGAGCTGATGCTGAAAGGGCCAATAATGTAGGGATTTGTTTGGCTAACTAGCACTAAACCTGGGTGAGGTCAAGCCAACACCTTTGTTCATGGAAATCTTGTTTTCCTGAGAATAGTTTGACCCTTCATTGTTTTTTTGCATCATATAATTCTGATGATTGCTTCATTTCACAGTATTGACACATATTTTTGTACCCGTGTCAAAAGATTTCATAGGTTGTAATGTTTCACCATTTTGATTTTGATTGTATCCAAGGCATGTATTGATTAGTGGAGAACATTAAACATTAATGATTTCTTCTAAAGGATAATATCCTTTAGAAAATATAATATTTAGAGCCTTTCTCTTCTCAAGTTCCTTTGTTAGTATCACAATTTCAAGTGTAGAAATTCCTTGTAGATTCAATCTGCTTACGTAATTTGCTAAAACAAAAGACTCGAAGTCTACTCTATGCATGAGAGGACACATTTAATCAATTGAGAAATAGAAAAACATGAGACAAGATTCAATCACATACGCTTAGATATTTATCTAAGTGGAAAGTTTGTTTCTCAAAATCCCTTCCTATCTGTATATTACATTAGATTAGAAAAATAGAGAAGAAAATGTAACTCTTGTTCAACCTCAAAAATCTCTGCACAAGTACAATCTATCTCTCTGCCTCACAAGCTGACTCTAGCCAATATTAGCCATTTTTTCTTCTTTCCAAGCTCATAATTCCTTGTGTTGTTTTTAAAGGAATTATTCCCCTATTAATTAGGGAAATCCCCATCGTGAATTGCGCAATCCCTGTAGGCCCTTCTCGGACTGCATGCATCATCTGTACAACTCAGACAATTATATAACTAATAGTACACTGCCCTTGAACTCCAATATCAACTGGGTAACTCGAATTTCATGCATACATGAGTTAATTATGGTTGATTTATCAGTTAACTGGTTGAACACATGAAGTTGCACCACACTGCTAGACCTCATACTAGTTCCTCTAGCAGTTGGAACTAATTTAACTTATATTAATTCAGTTTAATTGAATTAAACTTTTACAACTCAAACTAAACTCAACCTAGTATCCTATAATTTAGGAGCCACTCTACATGACTCAAGTTAGGCCCTCAACTCGAATTAATTGAGCCAATTAAGTGAAATTAACTTAGTTAACTCATTATTTTTGTCTTGTGATGTGGAATTAAATTTTCTCCTAATTTAATTCAAGGGAAAATTAAATCAATATTTTCTTGTTTCCATTTTCAACACTCCCTCTCAACAAGAAAGGGACTATCTACTACCTAGATCTTGTCTCTATGGAACTCAAATTTTCATTTTGATAATGACTTTGTCAAAATATTTACATCATGTTGTTCTGTAGGAATGTACTCTAATAACATGATTCTCCTCCGCACACAATATCATAGATGGTGATACCGAATGTCGATATGCTTGGATCAATCATGAAAAACTGGATTCTTAGAGAGTTTGATACAACTTTGGTTGTCATAGTAAATCATTGTAGGATCCATCATATGACCAAATAACCCAACAAGAATCTTCCTCATCCACATAGCTTCACAAGCTACTTGACTAGCAACAATGTACTATGCTTCTCTTGAACTAAGTGCAACTGATCTTTGCTTCGTGTTGTACCAAGAAACTATTGTTGACCCAATACTGAAGATGCCTCCTGATGTGCTCTTCCTGTCTGATGGACTACCTACCCAATAAGCATTTGTGAAGCCTTGAAACTTCACTCCCTCTATCTGCATGTACTAACGACATTACTGAGTAGTTCCTATGAGGTATCTCAACACATGTTTGGCTGCCTTCCAATATAGTTTGGTTATCTTAAGGGTGAAAACATGGAGTTGGGTTACACTTTTGTGAGAAACGCCTCTGAAAAATTCACAATCTCAATTTTTTGGCCGAAAATTTTTATTTTTTTCGGCCGAACTATTTAACTAACGTTTGGCCAAACTTTTGGCCGTTTAGACTAATGCTGGTTGTTAAACAGGATTTCTGTTGGAGATGAAAAAATAGGAAAAAAAATAGTTCATTCGAACTATTTTTACAGCCAAATTATTTATTTGGCAAAAGAAACTTTTATATATATGACGGGCCAGACCCTGCAGTGAATTTTTCTGCTTTGTTGACTTTTCATTTTGTCGATCGCTATGAGCTCTATTGTTCGGTGTGCTATCGAGCACTGTGAGGTTCATTGTTCATTGTGTTGTCAAGCACTCTTGATTTGAGTTAAAGCCCTGTCGAGTGCTGTGAGTTTGGTTTGAGCTAAAGCTCAGCTAGCTCTATTTATTTTTCATTCGGCTAGCTCTGTTGATTTTTCATTATGTGTTGTGGAGGGCTGTGAGTTTCATTGATTTGAGCTGAAGCCCTGCCAAGCACTGTGAGGTACATTCAAAATTTAAATTTTTTGTTTACATTTATAATTGGAATTTTTATATTTTTTTTAGTTTTTTTGCAACTTGGCACTAGAAGAATTGGTTGGTTGCACTCATTGCTGGCCAAAAAATTGAGATTGTGAATTTTTCAGAGGTGTTTCTCACAAAAGTGTAACCGAACTCTGTGTTTTCACCCTTAAGATAACCAAACTCTATTGGAAGGCAACCAAACATGTGTTGAGATATCTCATAGGCACTACTCAGTAATGTCGTTAGTACATGCAGATAGAGGGAGTGAAGTTTCAAGGCTTCACAGATGCTTATAGTTCATAAAGATCACATATCCTGAAGGAACAATTATCCAGATTTAAACAGGACTGCAACAAATTACAGATATAACCATAAATACAGAGACGCAGCAGAAATAATACTTCATTTCATTAACGTAAAATACTTAAATAGGCTTACAAACAGAAATGGAAATAAACTAGCTAGGGCAATGGTAGCTTATCTCTGAGAAGAGATGTGGTGGATACATGCCTTTGAACTATCTTACAATGAGATTCAAAGGCCTATTGATTGTTTATTAACAATGTAAAACCCTAAACATTCAAAAACCTAACCCTAGGAGATGAAGCACCAAACTATGGGCCCTGTTTTGGGTAAATTGGTACATCAAATTCCCGGGGTCATAACTTTGGCATACGATCTCCATTCGATGCGCACAATCCCTTGTTAGAAAGATCTATCCAAGGAATACAACTTTTAAGTGAGAACATTATTCCATGGCCCCATGTTGCTCCCAAGTTTCCAAAAAAACGTTGTTTAGGGCCTCAAAACAGCTCCGAAAGTTCAGGAGCCAAAAAACTGCCAAAATAGTAAATTGTGCTACAATTAAGGAAAATGAAAAACTAAAAAAAAGATAGTTGTGTGGGTGTAAGTGGGCTAGGTAGGTGGCCACCAACATCCACTTGGATCATTCCTCCCCCCTAGGAAGCAATGGTCCCCATTGTGTTGAGTGCCTCCATCAAATGCAGAAACATCTGTTGAACTTGGTCCCTGAGTTGTTTTGCAATCTCTAATGTTTCTAGTAATAGTGGGAAGCATGGTCGAAGGTGGTCCACATTGAACACTTGGTGCAAGCCAAGGAATGGGGGAATTATGTGCTCCAAAGCATTGTTTCCCACAACCTTGGTAATGGTGTACAAACCATATCAAAGTGGTCTGAGCTTCCGATGGGCTCTTGTAAGGCGTTCTTTCTGCAGGTGCAACCAGACTTTCTCACCCACCTAAAACTTGTGTGGAACCCGATGTTGATCATGTCTCTAATTTTACATGGCGTTTTACACAATGGAGTGGTGATAGATCGACTCATTGGGTATAGGTGCACTGGGAGTTAGATCAGACGAATGCTTGACCTGACAATGCACTGGTACCCATGTGGGTGACGAGAAGATGTCCAAGTCTTCTTTCATGACCGTATCCACCTGCTTCTGCTGTGTGGAGGAACCCTTCCCAGGGCCCATGGATGTGTCTACGATCTTCCCCTTACTTTGAGGGTGAACCAGACAGAAAATGTTTTTCCTAGTCTGAGAGATGATCTTACTGCCTTTCTTAGTAGAGATCAAAGAAGTGGCGGTAGATGGGGCTACCTCCGGTATCCTGTATAAGGTATTACACAAAGAAATAATAACAGCACGAGGCCTTGACTCATACATAGCATGTCACTTCCACAAGTATGGTTGGCCTAATAATACATCACAAACGTCAAGCAGTGCAACATCAAACAATACCTCATCTGTGAATGGCTTGATGCTGTAGGGAAGGCGACACTGTTGGTGGACTCAGAGATCTTCTCCTTGGTGAAGCCACCCAATGTTGTGTGGTTGAGGGTGTGGTATGGTTGGTAGTCCTAGCCACTTCATGACCTCTGCTGAAATGAGGTTCTTTTGACTACCACTGTCGACAATGAATTGCAGCGGCGAACGCTTCAACCACATTTGTGAGTGGAAAATACACTTCCCCTCCTTTGGATCTTCAGGCTCCTTCTTCTGGACCTTGGTGGTGGCAACAATGGTACTGGGCTCCGCATCAATGATTTTCTTCCCTTTTTCATTCCCCTTGTCGGGTTCTGATTCAAGGTCAGAACATGCATTTGATTTTGAAGCCTTCAACTTGTCCACCAGTGATTGCTTGGCTCGACACTCACTTGTGTTATGAGTGGGGCTCTTATGGAACTCATACCACTTTCCTGTGTCCTTTGAATTCATGGTGTTGTTCTTTTCTTGCGGCTTCAACAAGTTGTCTTGGTTCACACTGTCTTGGCTTTGTCCTTGGTGCTGCATTTGGGGAAGCATTTCCCTTGCTTCGGATTCATGGATCCAAAGTCTCGCTTCTTCTGTTTAAACTTCTGCTCAATTTTGATAAGGTATCGGTACACCATTCCGAGTGAGGAGATGTCCAGGAAATCCATCTCATCCTGGATGTACCTGTGTAGGAAGCCACAGTATTTGAGTACCAAATGCAACTCAAAATCCTTGATACCCAACTTTGTGCGAAGGGTATGAAAAATATTTCTGAACTATGGCACATCTTGGTCCCTTCTCTATCATAGCATGATCTACATTATGTACTTATCCTCATAGCTTTTGACAGGGTAGTACTGCTCCTTGATGGCATCTTGGAATGAATTCCAAGTGTGGCTGAAAATAGTGATCTCATACTTTCATCCTTCTACTCATAGTAGTTTTCCCACCAGTGCTTGATGTGGGGGGCTGCTTTGAGAAGTGCAAAAGTGATTTTTTCTTGGCTGGAAAAATCATGAACAGAAAAATAACCTTCTAGCAAATTCAACCATTTATCTAAAAGAAAATCTATCTTTCTCTAAACATATTGTGATTCATTAATAAAAACTAAAGAGGTGTTTTAGACCCTACCTTAAGTCCAACGCTAGTTTGTGACAGCCATGCTCCAATAGCTCCGAAAGAGTTTCCTTTTAAGAACCTGCAAAAAGAAACAAGCACACATCAAATAACACCTACATAGTTAATATAATAAATCATGTTCATCATGGTGATCAAGGAATCCATGAATAAACCATAAAACACAGCTTATTGAGAAAAATAAACTTGATTTTATTAACTTTGAAATAGAAGAACTTTACAACCTTGGTGCCTTGATGTTGTACAAGCTCTTCCTAGGGTCCAAACAAGAATCTCCTCTACTTTGACAAGCTTCCCTCTCTTCCAAATGAAATCAAAATGTATGTAATCTCTCCTCTCAAAAGCTCAATTAGGAAGACTAAGTTCCAGCAGCATCTACCCTAAAAAATATTCAGCTTTCAACCTCTCAAGTAACCACCCCAATGCTTCATTTTATAGTGCAAGGGAAGGAGGTTACAGGTCCACCATTGATGGGATAGAGTCCTTCTTCAAGGGGATAAGCTCCTCACATCAAGGGGTTAGCTCCTTAAGG